>JAVSBU010340187.1:0-10667 GCA_033118015.1 Loricariichthys derbyi | reverse complement strand
TAGCTTGTGGGTTAAATTTTTGGTGCTCAAGTGACCGAGATGTAACCGAGAGAATCCGGTCATTTTTCAAAATAAAATACTGTTCACACTCAGATAATAAATACAACGGAAATAATTAATTATTTCTTGGGCGGCCCGGTTGGGGACCACTGGTGTACATGTTCTGCAGCAATGCTTAGGTAGGATGTACATGTCAGTAGCATTCACGTGCATGGTAGGACTTGGTTTGCCAGCATAAAATTGCCCAAAGCATCACACTGCCTCTGTCTTGCCTTCTTCCCACAGTGCATTCTAGTTCCATAAAATAAAACATGCTTTCTTTTTGCCACCTTCTTCCACTGCTCCATGGTCGAGTTCTGATGCTCTCGTGCCAATTGCTGGTGCTTTCGGTGGTGGGCAGAGGTCAGCATTGGGCGCATTGACTGGTCAGCAGCCATACGCAAACTGCAATGTACTGTGTATTCTGACTGGTTTCTATTAGAACCAGCATTAACTTCAACAATATGTGCTAGAGTAGCTCGTTTGTTGGATCGGACCACACCAGCCAGCCTTCGCTGCCCACATGCATCAATGAGCCTTGGCCACCCATGACCCTCTCAAGTTTACAGCTGCTACTTCATTGTACCACTTTTGATAGATACTGATCATTGCAGACGGGAAACAACCTACAAGTTTTGGAGATGCTCTGACCCAGTTGTCTAGCAATAACAATTTGGTCCTTGTCAAACTTGCTCAAATTATCAAGCTTGTCCATTTTCCTGCTCTTAGCACAGCAACTCTGAGGATAAAATGTTCACTTGCTGCCTAAAATACACTGCCTTGCCAAAAAAAAAAAAAAGTGTCATACAAACTAATATTTCATTGGACCAGCTTTAGCTTTGATAACAGCATGCATTCACTGTGGTATTGCTTCCACAAGCTTCTGTAATATCACAACATATTTCTGTTCAGAGTCGCATTAATTTTTCCCCAACATCAAGATCCCTGAATCACTCTTTCACAATTTGAGCCCAATTAATCCTGGCATTGTGATCTTGGAATATGCCTGTGCCATCAGGGAAGAAATTCCATTGAAGGAATAACCTGGTCATTCAGTATATACAGGTAGTCAGCTGACCTCATTCTTTGGGCACAACATTTTCATATGAAAACTATGACAGTTTATCTGAGCATTATAACGCATGCAGATCTTGTAGTGCTGCTTTTCACTCTACGCACTTCCAAGTGAAAGGGCCATAGCAAACACCGTAGACTGTATACTACAACTTACCTTAAAGGCTGCTATTTGGTGAGGTCAACAAGTTAAAGAATAGCTTTAAGCACGTGCTTTTGGGACAGAGCCCATTTCTCCTCCTCAATGCTCATAGCACTAACTTGGGTACTGTAAATGCTGCTTTTATAATTGTGTTAAGCGTAACATAGGTTTTAAGCTATTAGTAATGAAAACAGGTAATAAGTAACAGATCTAAAAGGCACTGCCTGGCCAAAAAAAGGGTCACATTTCATTGGTTCGCCTTTAGCTTTGATTATGACATGCATTCGTTGTGGCATCGTTTCCACAAGCTTCTGCAATGTCACAACATTTATTTCTGTCCAAAGTTGTATTAATTTTTCCTCCAAGATCTTGTATTCATGATGGGAGATTTGGACCACTACACAAAATCTTCTCCAGCACACCCCAAAAATTCTAAAGTCTGTTCTGGACTCTGTGGTGGCCAATCCATGTGTGAAAATGTCGTCTCCCTGAACCACGATTTGAGTCTGATGAATCCTGGCACTGTCATCTTGGAATACACCTGCGCCATCAGGATAGAAAAAAGTCCATTAATGGAATAACTTGGTCGTTCGGTATATTCGGGTAGTCAGCTGAGACTCATTCTTTGGGTACAATGTCCTAGACCTGACCAACTGCAGCAGCAACCCCAGTTCAAAGAACTATCCCCAAGGATAATGACGTTTTTTGTTTTTGGCCAGGCAATGTCATAAAACACAAAAAAAATACATGACTGACTAAAACAAGACAGTTTGTAGTCCAAAATTAAACTAAAACATGACACGTGGACAATTAGTTGCATGTGAAATGGTAGCGAAGAGAGTAAGCCTGAACTGGAGCAACCAAAATCATATCGACCATCTCCTGTTTGGGAATATTTTGGCTTCCCAATCAGTTACAGTAATGATAGGCAGAGTGGTGGACCAAACTATAATTGTGTGCAAAATGTGCTCAACAAGAATATAAAACAGCAGAATCAGTGATGTTCCAACATGCCAATACTTTAATTCATTAATTTTCTTATCTGCTCAGGGTTGTGGGGAATAAACCTAGGCACGGCACCAATCCATCAAAGTGTTAATCTACTCTCACACAGGGTACTTTGGAAACACCAATTAAACTAACACACATGCTTTTGGAACATGGCGAGAAACCCAAGTTACCGGAGAAAACCCAAATGAACACCAGGAGAAACATACAAACTTCACACAGATGGCACTCAGGGTCGGGTTCAAAACGGGGATCTCAGAGCTTTGAAATGGCAGTGCTAACCACTGCACCATCACACCACCCAATGCCAATACCTCCAATTTACAAAGACATCATCTAAATGTGTCATTTAACAGAACATGGAGAAAATACAAGTTGCAGCAGTTGCTTTTCCCAGCAGTGTTTAAGCAGGCACTAAGTGCCTATAATGAACGAACAAAGCAAATCACTCACACCATAGGGACATTTATAGCTTCAAATTAAAGATTTGAATTATTCAGCTGTAAAGAATCATGTATTCCAGTTTGCTGGGATTATTTGAGCTTCATTATAAAATTCCAGTTCATTTTACACAAAAGGTAACAGTCACAGGATCAGACTGTAAATTTAACTGACTGAAGCAAATTCATCCTCCCTAACAACTGGTGCATGGATAGCTAGAGCAAGAGATTTACTGAACTGTTAATACCCAATACTTTAACAAAAGACTTGGAGATGAAAAGCCCCGTGCGTCAGACTCACCCTGATTGAATGTGCATGTCTTTCAGCAGACAGAGGGAATTAAACCAGTTACAAAATGGAATTTAAAAAACATTTATCCTTATTTTGTATCGAAAATATCGTATTATGGAACAAAAACAGCAATATGCATCGTATTGTGAAATTTCTGTATTGTTGCACCACTAATAAATGGTTAGTAAAAAGCCAAAAACACTTTAAAAGCAATGAAATTTAAGAGGACTCTTACCACATCATCAGTAAATGTTCTGATCTTTAATGGCTACAAACAGAGAAATGCAATGTGATTAGAGCAAGTTATAATTCCACACACAAATTGAACCTCCAGATTTTTATACACATCACACAGTAGAAAATCTCTTAAAATTCCCATGCAGAATGAAACATTTATATTTGAAACACTCCAGCTGCAGATAAACACATCCACAGTGTGAAAACATCTGAAAATACTAAAGAAAACATGAGAAATCCTGCAACTGATATTTTAATGGGACATGGCAAGGGTGGGTCTAATTGCCTCGAAAGACAGCCAATTAGAGAAATTGCATCCAAAAAAAAACTGACTAATTCAGAAAAAGTACACTACAACTTATCCAAGCTGTTAATGCTAATTACATAAAATGAGATTTGATTTTAGTATATTAGTCAAGAAAGCCAAGGACAGAAAGAGAATGAGCCTATCTGAAAGCTCGGGGTATAGAACAAATGTTTGCTTCCAATTTTCTCGTAGCCTGCATTTAAAAAGTCATTAGTTTGCTGTAAACTAGTCTGTTTTAGATTGTTTTCTTCTGCATTTGCCAGGCCTGAACCAGACAGCACAATTCTACACAGAGGTCAATATAACACGGAATATACATTTTTAACCATGAAAAAATCTATCGTTTAAAGACCCAGTATGTTTTACTGTCAGAATTGCTTGCTGTGTCCGTCGTTTGGTGTCGTGAACGAAAATAGCATATCACATAATGCTATGACGTAGCACTCACTAAATTTAGCAACATGGCAAACGAGCGCACGATATGTGAGAGTGCTTATAACCAGATTCTGTCAAATAAAGAAACGAATATCATAAGTCATTAGAAGGTGCGTTTTACTCATATGCAACATTTTTAAAACAAACTGTGATTTTCAAGTGCAATATATTTTTTACTAGAATTTTATAAGTAAAGTTAATACTAGAACTGGGTCAGTGTAGATGAATGTATGTGTAGGTTATTGCTCATTTCATTTCAATTGTTTTGTCCATTTGTTAACAACACAGCTGTGTGATAGGGACACTGTTGGAAACCGTTCAAAGCAGAACTTGAAAATGTTAAAAACCAGAATGCCCTATGTTAATACAGTTCAGTATCTTTTGCTCAAAGGCAATTTGTTATTCATGGTATTTGTGAAGCATCAACATTAGTCTTTCTAGGGGGTATGTCACATTTGTAATGCATAAGTCCTTATGGCCTCATTGTACATCTATAGCTTGTAGCTCAATATCTCACATGTACTTGCTCTGCATTCTCTCTGAATGGGAATGGGGAGAATAATGTCTGACGGACAACTTGTGTAGGCAGTGGAGCCCTTTGCATGTCAATAAGTTCAAATGTCACATCCATACTCAACCAGCTGCCACTGTTCCACAGCAACATTTCTGAAGACAATTGTTTTTGTGTAGTTCTAGTATGTAGTTTAAAGAATGAGTAAAAAGCGCATCGATTCCACAGCTGAAACATGCATTCAACGACTATCTGCACATGAATTTATTGACTTGGAGAAATGAAGATTTCTTATGTAACACACTGCAGCACACAGACACATCAATCAATAGTCCTGCCTTTAATTAGCATTGAATCCACAAGGAAGAATACAAATGTCAGCCTGTCTATTGAGTTTGCGGGATTAATATTTGTATTCAATTTAGAAACTTTGGAAAAAGAACAAAAATGGAAGGGGGGGGGGAGAGAGAGAGAGAGATATGAACCACATGATATAAAACACAAACGGGTTAAGAGAGGGGGAAAAAAAATCACAGAGAAAGAACAATAAAATACAATATCTGTTGACTTAGCTAAAATCCCTTCTTAAATCTGTTCTACAGTTTCTTCTACTGAGAACACACATACACTGAGCGATCACTATTAGGTACGCCTTGTTCTGTGCGTTTTATCACCCATTTTCTCAGTTCCACTTACCAGATAGATGTACTTTGAATTTTTACAGTTACTGACTACAGTGCATCCTTTACTTAATTAGTCTCATTTTATACTGTTATAGTTTATACTAATGTCCAGGACCATCATAGATCACGTACTATTAGGGTGGTGGACCATTCTCAGCACTGCAATGATACTGATATGTTAGTAAGTGTTGTGCTGGAGTGAGTAGATCAGAAAGCAGTGCTGTTGAAGTTTTACAACGTGTTCACTAACTGTGCACTCTGACACATATACCATATTGCTCCACCTTGTAAATGTAAAGTCAGAGACAGTAGCTTATTAGTTGCTGCAAAAATCTGTTAGCCATGCTCTTATCCTTCATCAATGATCACAATGGACGATGGTGGCTGAATATTTGTGTTTGGTGGACTGTTTTCAGTCTAGCAGCGACACTGAGGCGTTAAACTCCATCAGCACTGCTCTGTCTGATCCAATCATACCAGCACAAAACAACATCAGTGTCACTGCAGTGCTGAGAATGATGCACCACCCTAATAGTACCTGATCGAAGAAGGTCCTGTGGAAGTCAAGGTCAAGCGTAAAGGGGATTAAAGTATGTACAGAAACTGCAGGACTACAAGATGTAACTGCGGAACTAAAAAGTGCTTCCATATCATATATATAGTAGGTGATAAAATGGCCAAGGAGTGAAAAAGACGGGTTACCTAACAAAAGATTAATGAGTTTACATACAAATCAAACAACTGGAAGAGTAATTATCAAACCATGCAAAAAATCTGTGCCTCAGTGTCACAAATTAACCCCTTGACAGCCAGAGTGTAGCATTTGCCAGTATATTCATGCATGAACAATTCAAACTGAATTTCAAATCAAAGTTACTTCAGGTAAGCACATTTCTGTTTTGCTGAAAATCATCATTCAGAAAGAACATGGCATATTCTATTACTACAAGTAAATGAGCATTGTTCCTTTGTGAGTGAGGAACGACAGTAGGAACAGGATAATTTGGACTTTGGATTGACATCCAAAATTACATTCATCTGCTGTACCGGATGCCGTGTTAGAGCTATGAAAGGCTGAGACAGCAATGCTCAGTGATGCTACTTAAGAGGTACAAGCACATAGCCCTCAAAAAACAATTTCTAAATCAACCTACGCTGCTCACTATACCACCAATAAGTTTAGGCGTATCCAAACTGGTTACCAGTAAAGATGCAGCCATGACAATGCCAAGTAGTGTAGGCCATAAGAAATCTAGCCAGGTGGTGGTTATGAAACATTACACGATTTATCGCAATATTTTTGACATTCCAATTCAACCTGACAGTTCACAGCTTTTGTGATGTGATTATTATAATATAATATTCATTTCCATGTATAAATCAAGTATGCTGCTTACAGTGAGACAGTGTGAAAAACTTCAGTGTACTTCTAGCTACTGTCTCTATGTTTGGATCAAGTGACCACACCATAAATCAAGAGGAACTCACTTGTCCATTTGGACTGTAGTCACTTTCAGTGACGTATCCAGATTAGTTGCCATAGTAAAGGTGCAGGCATGTCTATACTTAGTAGCTTGGAGTAGATGATCGACAGCCATTGAGGAAAAATCAACATAGATTCCACAATATATTATTACTTATATAAGGATATTTTTGTTTGTTTGATCTGGTTCTATGACTATGGTGTTACTGGGCTTGAATGGGCCAGCAAACTCACCTGATCTGAAACCCATAGAGAATCTATGGGATATTGTCAAGAGGAAGATGAGACATCAGACCCAACAATGCAGGTGACCTGAAGGCTGCTATCAAAGTAAACTGGGCTTCCATTCGACCTGAGCAGTGACAAAAGGCTGAAAAATAAACTTTTTTTTATTTAACTTATGTAAGATTGTAATTTTTTTAGACACTAAATTTTGGGTTTTCATTATCTATAAGCCACAATCATACAGTTCAAGGAATAAAGGCTTGAAATATTTTACACTCTGTGTAATGAATTTATATAATATGAATTTCACTTTCTGAAATGAGTAACAATACTGACGTTTTTCATGATATTTGAGGTATAACTAAAATCCAAATAAAATTGTAATACACACAATTTAAAAACAGAACTAGAGCATGCCCCTATTATCTCACAAGGTCAAAGTATGAGGTGATGATTGAATTATTATGACTTTATGGGCGACGATTTGAACTGAAACTTTAACGGAAGCATAAAAACCCATCACACCTGGAGGTCACTAGCATTTTACACAAGTGTGAAATATCCTTCATTGCTTCAATTTGTGAATTTCTGCAAAAAACATTGTTCCACTGAAAATCTTTGACTCAAGTTATTTTTGAATAAAGTTATCAGCCTTAAACCCCACAACAGGAGCAAGCCCCAGAGACAGAATGAGGCAATTCATTGTATCTCATTGCTAGAACTTTAAAAAGCCAAAAGAAGTGACAATACACACTGGGACCAACTTTTATGAAATTAGGATTTATGAGATCTCGGGTGGTGTGCTGGATCAATACGCTAACCCATCACCAAAGACGCCCGAGTTCAAGTCTCTTATTGGCATCTCTGGTTGCTTCACAGGCAACTGGCTGTGTCTGAGAAAGGAAAAGTCAGCCAAGGATCATCTCCCTGTTGCTGCAACAGCCAACCGAGCTGGCAGTAAGGAAGGAAAATGGATATGCACAAGTAGTGTGTTCCTCCCTGTGGGCAAGCTGCAGGAAAAAGGTGCAGGTATGACTTTTCACTTGATCCTGCTTTAGTATTTCTGTCATTGTCCTTGGTAAGCTCAGTTGTCAGGACATGTTTTATTGTTTAGGTAGCTTGACAGTTTCCGCACATTGGTAGGGCTTGTCCTCTTAGTTCAAACCTGGGCATTTTACAGCCTGTGGGCCACCCTCCCTGTCCGGCCCACGGTATGCCAGTCAAACACAAGTGGACAAGTATTTATGCTGCGATTGCAATACAACTGTGTTGCTTTTTATTCTGAAATATTCTTAAACTTATTACCAGTAGCAGCTTATCAAAATATATAATTTACCACTTTTTACAATGGGAGAAACTAAATAAAAATTAATATTGAGCAAAATTAAATTCGAGTTATCTTTGGTTCGGCCCTCCAACAGTGCAGATTTTTCATCAGGCCGCCTTTAGAAATTAATTGCCCAGCCCTGCCTTAGTAGTAGATTGTGTGTTATTCTAGAGCGGCCGATCCGGCATCTAGTCCATAGTATTTGGTCTCCTCTGCTGTCTAGATTTGGATTCTCGGTCGTTTGATGTGGAGTATTTCCTGTAATTTGTTTCCTCTTTGGCAGTAAAACCTCAGTAAAACTTGCACATTGACTGTCAAGCACCATCTTGATTAATGGAGTAAGACCTGCCTACCCACAGAGATAACATCTGACCCCAAGCAAGAAGGTAGCTAAAAGGCAGTATGCTTTATAGAGTTTGTCAGCGGTTTCTTTTTTTTTTTCGTTTGTTTATTTAACTTCACAACAGGTCATCCAGTTTCCTCCCACATTCTACAGTCACATGCATTAGGTTAATTGGCATTTCCAAATGTTCCCTTAGTGTGTGCGCCCTACAATGGATTGACAACCTGTCAAGGGTTGTTCCTGACTTGAGCACTGTGTTGCCAGGTAGGAAACAGCTTTACCGCGACCCTGACTATGATAAATGGATGGGACAATGAATGAATGAATCAATGAACGAACGAATGAACATCAGTACACTTGGCTATATTCATGATTAATATCAAACAGCTGTGGGCAATTTATTATCTCCAATTCACCTAACGTGTGTCTTTGGATCGTGTGAGAAAACCCACATAGACAGAGGGAGGACTTTTTTGAAAATAAAGAAAAAACATTCTAGTGGACAAATTACAGGTAGCACAAGCTTGTTAGCTGTGATGCCCATGCCAAGGTGAAGTTTACAGAACAGGATTCTAAACATATAAATGAGCTTCCGGTTACTTTCCCTTTGTCACAGACACACACGGATCATTAGGCACCCTCAGTAAGGGTGTTTGATGCGATGGATGTGTTTCAATGCAATAGTCCCAACAGCATTAAATCCCATTAAAAGCACCTTCACTTTAGTGGTCTCCAGCTCATTAGAAACATGGGTAGGCACCACTTAGTCTAAAATGGCACCAGCTAATTTAAACCAAACTTCAGCAGGGTTAACTTGTTTGTGAAAATGCATCCAAGACTTGTAACAGCAATGAGAGATTATTTATATAAGTTTGTATCTTTTTCTACTGTCAGAAGTATATATAATGATGACCAGAAGACGAGAATAAGCCCACGCATGCAAGCCTTTCCATAACAAAAATGTAAAAGATCTTTAAAAAAAAAAAAAAAAAAGTGATTTGGAATGGCCATGTCAAGCTGTTCAGTACGAAGAACAGAACTAAATATCCAAGGGCTGATACTAAATGCAATAGATATGTAATCATAGATATGTAATATTAAATCGTCTTCCTCAATCAATAAACTGCCTTGTATACAATTTTGTCACATTTTATTAATTTAGTTCTCTATGTTATACTGCAGAAACATTTTTAAATTGTCCCAAGGCTCCAGACTACCGGTAACTTTTTTTCAGAATTCCTAATGGAAAACTGAATATACCATCACATTTTAAAAAATTTTATTTCTGTTTTTTTATACAGTCAATTTGCCACCAGCTGTTTGGATTATCTTATTCATCATATGCATTTTATATTCATGACAACATAAGCATTGGTAAAAACAAAAACTGTAATTTGTAGTAAAATCAGTTTTAGCATATGTATCATGTGAGAAATAGTGTTCCCTCACTTATCCGTTCCAGACTCATCCACAACAAGTGAATTTCCGTGAAGTAGCGACGTTATGCTTATTGTAGTAGTTATACAGTAAGTATATTATTTTAAGTCTTTATAAATTCTTTCTACACTCTTGTACATAACCCTTTAACATTCGCTTAACTTTTCCCATTTACCTTTTAAAAAAGGTCTATTTAATTGTTCATAAAATGTATTGCACTCAAACCTAGATACGTAATTTTAAAAATTTGATATGAGTACTTACCATTGACTATAAATCCTACAGCTAGAATGATTAGCTTACTGAGATGCTTGCCGACAGGTTCAAACAAAGATGGACTGCCAAACAACCCTTTCAAAATAAAAGACTTCACCTTTACCTAATTGTATAGAATGGTGTGAAGTCTATACATTTAGGTAAAGGTGGAGTCTTTTATTTTGAAGTCTGTCATGTACGTGAAGTTAGCCACAATAAGAAAGTATTTACATCAGTATTAAATATAGATAACTTAAATATCAATTAGGTACAGTCATATGAAAAAGTTTGGGCACCCCTATTAATTTTAATCACTTTTAGTTCTAAATATATGGGTGTTTGCAACAGCCAATTCAGTTTGATATATCTAATAACTGATGGACACAGTAATATTTCAGGATTGAAATGAGGTTTATTGTACTAACAGAA
>JAVSBU010340178.1:0-10668 GCA_033118015.1 Loricariichthys derbyi | reverse complement strand
CCCCCCCCCCAGTGCCTGTAGGGTACCAGGCTGCGGTGGACAGCTGGCGGGAAATGTCCGTGCGAGATGTGGCCAGTGGCGTCGGCTGGTTGGGAAGATCCCTAAGAGGGTACCAGTAAAACCGTTGAGCGGTGTCTTCTGGCCTGGGGCTTGACATATTTACATGCAATTTTCACACAGGTTTCTTGTGAAAATACCCTTTATATTTACATGACAATAGCTATGTGACAAAAGACCATGTGATTAGAGTAATGTCTCACCTATTTCAGTCGACCTTCTGTTTCACACGATGTAATGAGAACATTATTGGTGCTCACCTGTAGTGTTAGTTTGACAATCGTTGAAGTCACAGTTTCATTATTGGGTTGTTGTGTTAAAGCACTAAGTTAATACACACACTCATACTCACACATTTTAGATTTTAATTAGTATGAGGGGGAAAAAGGAAACGGTGGCATGTGCCAAAACCTGAGGGGATTTATTCACTAGCCACATGTGTGTGAGAACATTAAAACACAGACTTCATACTGAACATGCGTTTAGTATTATTTTTTAATAAGAATCCACCATGAAATAAGTCTCCACATGTTTTGAACAGATGGATCTTATATATTTCAGACAGTATCAAAATATCGTGGTGTCAGGCATATAGTAACTGAACCAAACGCAGTGACCGTCTACTGAAACATGAGCGAGTTGTCTACTATCACATACCACCATTCTTCTGGTGAGCATTAGATAAACTATTTTCATTTTTTCTGTGAAACAGCTGACAGCTTTAAGGCTGTAAAAGTGACATGCAGATCTAAGCAAGAATGTTTCTTTGCTTTTATTTAATTTGAGTTACGATCCCCAAACCTGCATAAGCTTCTCTAGCCCAATATATCCTAATATGTTCACTAAAACTAAGGCATATGTCTCAGATGTCTTTAAATCCTTGACTATGACCTTCCATGCTATATTATTATGGAATGAGCCAGTAGTTACAAAACAGGTTTATCCATCACTCAGGAACAGCTTCTAAACTCTTCATCCTGATATAAACTAATATTTACTTCCTAATAGGTGACAGGAAATAAACAGGATGTGTGTAACTGAGGTGGTCTGAGGAAAAGAATCTGTCCAAAAATGAGACTGGTAGCTAAAAAGAGCACATGACTTATTAAATGGCTCTGTATGTCATGATGTGGGGGGCAAGGTGGAAAGGACGACCCACGTGCAGACAGCTTCATGCTTTACTGAATGTAAAATACAGAATCTAAGGAAATGAAAGTAAAACAACACAAGCAAGACCAAAAAACTAAACCAAAAAGCCTAAACGGCTTACTGGCATACAGCATACCGATCCAGCCAACCACATCAGTGTGGAGTGGATATACCGAACCGGCCAACCAGGGGGATGAAGGGGAGGTCTGAGGATGACTGGCAGGGTGCAGTGAGGGCACAGGGCCAGAGCGATGCCCCACCTGTGCAGGGAGTACTGAAGGGGGGTTGGGTGGCACAGAGGTACAGCTATCTGGCCCTACACTAGCAAACTACGCCCTCAAATTACCTCAGACCTCTTGGTCTTACTCCACCCTCCTTCTACAAAGGAAGGGTGGTACCTTCATCCCTCACCTCCTCTGGCACCAAGAGCAAGACTGGTGTGTGTACCAACTGCTCATCCTACAGCTGTGCAGCATATGCGGATTACAACACACCAGCTCGGGATGTGCTTAGCGTGTAAAGACAGAAGCTGCGTGTCAACTAAAAACCCCATCAAAAAGCCCCCATATTGGCTATGAGCCATGGTGAAGGAGTATGGTCGCCGGGCCAGCAAACGTAAAAAAATGGTCTGACCGTAGCGAATGGCCCACGAGAACTGATTCACGTGACTGGCTTTTATAATCAGATCACAGCTGAACCCAATTTCATGGACTTGATTATCCACGTCCACCATCGCTAGTCATGCATGTGCAGGCCGAGGATGTCTCACTGGGTTCAGCTGTAACATCATGTCCACATCAGGCTGCCCATGCTAGTCGGAGCAGACCTGACCTGGATCCCAATACTGTAATGGTTATTTCTTGTTCTATTGATGGTTCAGGTTAGTTTGCAATAATTTCTGACTCTTCACATGCAAATTAATTCAAGGTATGGAAATATGTTGTCCAAAAATAAAGTTATTTTCATTAGAAATCATAGAGTAATACAACCTATAATAGTTCAAAACCTAAATGAAAATAAAAGGTGAAAATTTCCACACTGGACAAAAAAATATTCACCTTGTGTGTTTAAGGTGGTGGTAACTTCAGACACCCACAGATGGTGTTGCATGAGGATGAGTGGGCTATTATTTTCAATAAATGACATTAGATATTCAATATTCAATATTCTAATGATTTTGCCCAACTGTAGTTTAATGTGGTTTAATTATGATTAGGCTGCATTTATGTGCTCAATTTGGAATGCTGCTGCAAGATGGATTTATCAGAACATATACTCATTATAAATCAGGAAGTACATTTACCTTTATGTGATTTAGCCGACACCCTTATCTAGAGCAACTTACAGGTAATACAGCCAGTCCAATCCAAGCAATGTTGGTTAAGGGTCTTGCTTAACGACCCAACAGTGGCAGCTTGGCAGAGGTGGGATTTGAACCCTGGACCTTCTGGTCCATAGTCCAGTACCCTACCTGCTAGGCTATCACAAGCTACCACAATCTCAAACTTGGATTCATCACTTCATAATACTCTTTTCCAATCATCTTCATTTCAATCTCTTTGAGCTTTAGCCTATATTAGCCTTTTCCCCTTGTTCCCTTTCTGAAAAAGCAGTTTCTTGGTTGCTAGCATTCAAATGCTTTCCTAAAAAGAGCATTCCTTACTATACAGCAGATACATGCCACTATAGCCTGGTTTTAGTATTCCATACGTGGTTCAGTGGGTAGCACCATCACCTCACAGCAAGAAGGTTGTGGCTAAAGCTAGGTTTATTCTTGATGCATTAGAACGGGACTGAGTGTTTGCATGGTCAAAATGACCCAATTGGCCTAAATGGTCCACCCCGTGCATGTTCGTTGCACATAATTGTGCATTTCAAATTTTTGTAATTACATGTGTGCACTGTATACGCTGTGCTTCCCCATTTTAAAGGAGTTCCTGCAAAACATGCACGCATGTACAGGAATATCACATGATATGACACATCTATGAGAGATCATACAAACACTCAAATGACTTAAAAATACCACACACTTTGGAAAATTACCACAACAACTGAAGCATCAAGTATAAACACGTGCAGAGTTTGTGCAGATTTGCTTGCCGTTTACAGATCAGTATGAAGCACTAATAAGCAAAAGTATAACTAGGGCTTTAGATGCCATGTGGAATGGTTTGGGTCATTCTGTATGGAGTCTGCATGTCCTCCTCACATCCTCATGGGTTTCCTCTGGGTGTTCCAGTTTCCTCCCACAGTTCAAAGACATACACTAGCTTAACTGATAAGATAAATTGGCCCCACATGTATATGTTTGTGCATGTGCTGATTAGGCATAACATTATGACCATCTACTTGGTTCTACATTCCTTGTCCACTTTATCAGCCCACTCTGTCTAGCTTTGGTTAAAGGAGGCTAACGGGAGAGGTCTTTAGCCTCCTTTCTGTTCTTCAGTGGTCAGGACCCCCACAAGATCAGCACAGATCAGGTGATATTTGGGTGGTAGATCATTCTCAGCAATGCAGTGATACTGATATGGTGGTGTGTTAATGTGTGTTGCTCTGGTATGAGTTCATCAGACACAGCATCACTACTGGAGATTTTAAACATCACAGCATCATCTGGAAGGATTAGAGGATGACCAACACAAACTGTGCAACAACAAATGAGCTACTGTCTCTGACTTTACATCTACAAGGCAAACCAACAAGAAAGATGGGTCTAATAGAGTGGACAATAAATGGGTGCAGCCTGTAAAAACTCCAGCAGCACTGCTGTATCTGATCCATTTGGACTAAAGCTTCTTTTGCATCTGTGCAAGGATATAAGTTCTACTGCAGTACCCACATCTTTCATTAAAGTGGCAAAGCAACAATCTGGAGACGTGAGATTGTTCTGGAACAATGATGTGAACGATCATCACTGTACCCAATATTGTACTAAATATAATAGATTGTACTTCGATACTGATCTAAGCTTCAGAATTGTGGGCTACTCGTGAACACTAGGTGGTGTCATTCTTGCTTTTCAAACTTATTTGGAAACGCCTGCTTCTGAGTAAAGGATACTGTTTCCCTCTCAGACCTGACAAGATCTTTCAGGGATGTGCACTGACCACAGAGCAGTGACCTGTAGGCCTGCAGCTGAGACATCAGCCTCTGTTGGAAAGAGTGTTTGTTGACGTTGGTGGTAAGTTGTTCCTTGTTGGCAGCCAAAGCTAACAGACTGTCTCCAAGCTTTTGATACCAAGCAACAGCTTTCAGTATCCTGGTCCAGTATGAGAAGAAATGAAAGGGAGCCCATGACTTGGATTTGAAACATCTTGACTTACCACACTGCACCCGACAGGACAACCTGTCATCTTGTAACAGACTCAGGATTGACAGTTTCAACTGGCCAGATATAAATTTGACTCCCAAAAGAATTCTAGACACCATAAGCTGGGTTATAATTACAGCCACTGTAACTCCACTGCTGATGTTCTGTTCTGTTTCAAACAAAGGTGAGGAATCGTTCATTATAATTGGCAATGGATTTTAATACTACATGATTACCCAAGCAAAACTCGGAGTTCTTCAGATTGAGATTGAGAGTTCTGACTTGAGCATCTGGTCTTTCACACCTCCCAGTCTTTTAGAATATCAAAGCACAACATATCTCCCATTGGTCCATCTGATTCAGCTATTAAATGAGATTGACTCAAATATAAGAACACTCTGTAAACACATATATAATCAGTTTGGCTAATATAGGTGCCTAGGTGCTTATTATGTTTCTTATTTTATGTGTCGCTAGCACAAACTAAAAAGCATTTATACACTGTCTGGTCAAAAAAAAAAAGGTCACACACTAATATTCTGTTCAAACGCCTTTAGCTTTGATTACAGCTCACATTCATTGTATCATCGTTTCCACAAGATGCTGTAATGTCATAACATTTACTTCTGTCCAGAGTTGTATTAATTTTTCCCCAAGATCTTGTATTGGGAAATTTGTATCGCTGCACAAAGTCTTCTCCAGCACATCATAAGATTCTCAGTGGGGTTCAGGTCTGAACATGTGGGAACGTGATGTCTCAGCTCCCTGAACCACTCTCTCACAAACTGAGCCTGATGAATCCTGGTGTTGTTATCTTTATATATGCCCCTGCCATCAGGGACGAAGAAAGCCACTGATGGAAGAACCTGGTGGTTCAGTATATTCAGGTATCAGCTCATAATGTTACTGAACCCAAACCTGACCAACTGGAGCTGCAGCCCCAGATCATAGCTCCGCCCACACAGGCTTGTTCTGTAGGCACTAGGAATGATGGGTTCATAACTTCAGCCAGCTTTCTTCTTACCCTGATGCACCCATCACTCTAGAACAGGGTAAATCTGGACCACATGACCTTCTTCCATTGCTCCAATCTTTATGCACTCTAACATAAGCCATTTTTGCCAGTTAGCCTGATTGACAAGTGGTTTCTTAAAGCTACACAGCTGTTTAGTCTCAATCTCTTGAGTTCCCTTTGCATTGTGCATGTGCAAATGCATTTACTTTCACTATTTAACACATTTCTGAGTTCTACTCTTGTTTTTCTATGATTTGATTTCATCAAATGTTTAAGTGATCACCACTCACGATCATGCAAGATTTTTTTTTCCGACCACATTCCTTCATCAAAGATGAATTTCCCCACTGTCCTTCCACTTTATGTCCTTCCACTTTATGTCCTTCCAATCCCATAATGCGTGGTACAGTTCTTAACCTGATTTAAGCAGTTTCTCCTTAGATGTTTTCTCTGCTTGATACATGCCAATAATTTGACCCTTCTGAAACAGATTAACATCTTTTCCACAACCACAGGATGTCTTTCGATATGCTTTTTTAACAAATCAGAAACTATTCACAGCATCAGTTAGAGATAAATAATTTGTTGCCAATTGAAACATAATCACCCATACAGTAATTACCCAATGGGAACCTCTTACCTATTTGCTTAGTTAAATCAGGCTGGTGACCTTTTTTGATCTGTCCAGGCAGTACATTTTAGGAATTTAGAACTTGTCCACAATAATAATGTTATCGTATGAAAAGGTTTCACTCTACACTGAAATACAAAGACAACGGTGTGAAAACAAGAACATATTTGAGTGCCCAGACTGAAGTGTAAAATTACTCCACATCTGATTCATGTAACTGACATATTGCATTAAAATGAACCTTTAACTGAAAACAGTTGCTGAATCTGCTTGCATGAATACCAGATGCAACTGGGTCTTCCTCATTTCCTGGCACAAAATCTGAACATACAGTTCAGATTTAGATTATACAGATATGCCATATATGAAATAGATGAACAATGAAAGCAAATCAGTAAAATTTCTTAACAATCACATTTGGCTGTAAGCGACTCGATGAATACGTCTGAATAAGAGTGTCTGAGTTCGTTTTCACTTGCTATCTGAGCCAAGGAGTTTGTGCCATATCTTTCTGATCTATCATATATCAACAAAATAATGTTATGTAACAAAGAAAAGAATGTGAACTGCATATGAAATGGATCTGATTTGTGCCATATTCCTAGAAAATTCCCACTTTGCATATTAAAACAGTTGAGTAAGTACATGTAGTCCCTGATTCATAGGGATTTTCTTATATTTAATACGGCATGTAACTTATTCAATACTGTATTGAAAGTAAAAAAAAAAAAATTATTACTGTGTTCCTTTTCCTCACTACATTTCCCAGAGCTCATCACTCCTGCCACATGACTACCTGGGTCATGTGATGCTGTTATTGGTTAGAGTGTGGACAATGGAGTGTGGATGAGTGTCCCATTTGTGGCTTATAAAACAGCTTTATATTGAGACAGTAGGTTACTCCATGTTGACAGATGTCCCTCAGGACATTTAATACAATGATGATCCACTAATCATCTGGCTCCTCCTGGGAGGAAAGAGTTGATCAGATATGGGAGGGACTGTGGTAGCCTAGCGGTTAAGGATTATGGAACAGGAGGTTCAAATCCCACCTCTGCCAAGCTGCCATGGTTGGGTCCTTGAGCAAAACCCTTAATCCACAATTCCCAGGATTGTATAAAGTCTGTATAAAAAATTGTAAATCTCTCTGGATAAGGGTGTCTGCTAAACGCTGTAAATCTAAATGTGGAAAATATGGAAACATGAGAACATGAAGAAAATCACCTTTCTTTAGACAACTCAAAACTACTAAGTTTCACATGTGGAGAGTGATTTGTAGGGTGAAGGACAAAGATAAGGCAGTCAAGCAAAACTAATTTAAGGTAAAGAAATAGAGGAAATGATGAAGAGAACAGGAACTGTCTCCAGCTCCAACATTAAGGCTAACATCAGCATTTGGACCAACAAAGTTCAAAATGCACTTGAAAGTACAGCTTCAGTGAAAGTGGGAATGTTTTCTACCTCATGGTGAGGAATCTCTTGCTGGCAGCAGCAGTAAAAATAACTATATTAACATTGCTCATTATTGCTGTCCCTAAGGTGTAATGGAGAACTACAACCCAGTCTGGTTCTAAAGTTTATTCATCATTTCAAATTCAGTTTAATACAGAGTCAGATGACACTGAGGAGATGTAAAGTTAGCATGTTGTGATATGAGAGGAAGCCTTTGTTTGTGTTACTCCAATGTAGCTTTGTCAGTTAAGCTTTAGAATTTCTATTAAAAACCTGCCAGTGAATTAAAATAATGCTATTTTAGGACTGAGGAAAAGAATCAATTCTGAATATCAACAGACTGAAAACAGAAGGCATGGTTAGCATACAGAAAGAAAAAACTAATCTTGATTGACATGCCTAATTGACTACTGAGTCTGTTTAACTACCCAAATAAATTACATTAAATAAACAAATACAATTAAAGCCCTATGTGGATTTACATGGAGTCTTGCGGGAATTTCCTCTTTTACAACAGTTATTCTGTGAATTTTATTCTATCCAGCTTGGCTATGTAAGTGATTTTCTTTCCTCTACATGTAGTTTCTACATGTGTACAATAGGTGTACTACATGTACACCTATTGTTTGTAACTTTGCTCAGCAGCTCTCTGTCTCATCCGTCTCATATTAGTCCCATCCGGATACAAATATCTACTTTTTAGGGCAGTTATGCCTTATGTTGGGATTTTGACTACTGCTAGTTGGTCTTACAGTGTTTTAATCTACAAAACCCCAAAAAATATAAATAGGCTTTATAAGAGTCACTTGACTATTTAATAGCATTGAGTCCGAATGATGTTACGACTGAGCCTGCATTGCCAGTTACCCGGATGTTTCAAACAAACACTTGAGAATGGCTACAGCTACATCTATTCAACCTTTCATCACTCTCTGTGAAACCGATATTCCAGGAGGCACAATGTTCATGCATTTCTACATGAAACGATGGCAGACCACAGCATAGTTCAGCTTAAAATGTGGCTGGAATGTCGAGGCTTCCTGTTACCTGTAGAAAGACGGATTTAGTGAGCAGGTGAGTTGGAAAGTTGCTAGCTGTTTGTTTATGTCAGACTCAGCAGTGTTTGTGGCCAGAATGGTCCCATCACGACTGTGTATCGTCTTATTAATATCCAATTAACCAGACTTTTTACATAAAATGTGTTCGTACTGTCTCTAACTGTATTGTGAAGATTTGTGTCTTCAATTTTGAACAATACCTGGCTGTTTAGCAGTCGAGTATTTTATTTCAATTTCAAAATCACTTAACGTTAATTACTTGCAAACCGATGATAAAGTCATGACTTCAATGTTTTTAAAACTTAAGACTCTGTAGAAGCCCTGTATTTAGTGCACGTTACCATTGGCCACTTCTGGGTTTATGTTTAGCCAAAACCAACCTGTTCTGGTGTATTGTGTAGCTGGTATCGGGTCGGGGTGTTTATCAGTAGGCTCCTCTTCTCTGACGAAGAGTTTGGACCATATATAAATGTCCTTGTTTACTCCTTTGTGTATGAAGTCTGGTAATCCACATTGTGACAAGGTTTTACAAATGGAATAATGTTAATCCCTTTATATAGTCCTTATGGGAGTATCTCAAATCGCTCCAACACAATCCATAACTGCAATGCTTTGTTGTGACCATTTCTAAGAGGTTTTGATGACGAGTTTGGACACAAAAGAAGCGAGCTTTAGCATGCAGTGTTTGTCAAAAAAGTATTTGAGCATGCTATGTTTGGAAAATCTAGCAATCAGATTCAATGCTATTGGACTAGATTTCGAGAGGATGTTATTCTCTCATCACTCAGTGAGACATGAGAGGAGCAAAAATTTAAAAAATAAATAATTAAAAAAGTATTTACCACAGACTGATTAAAATGGTGATTTTAAAAGCATCTACAGTTTATATATTGTTTATCCACAATAATGACTTGTAGTCTTCTGGAAATGGTGATTAGCTGCATCAACCAGCTTTATGCAGTGCAAAAGTCTTAGGCCACCACTAGATTTGCTGTATTAGTAATGGTAAGTTATAATGACCATATATAAAATATTGCCGACTGGATCCAAGAATTTCAAATTCATCACTCCATAATACTTTTTCCACTGAGCTTCATTCCAGTCTTTGCAATCTTTCACATATGTTAAACTTTTCACCCTGTTTCCTTCTGAAAAGCATTTTTTTGGCTGAAAGCCTTCCAAAAAGACCATTCCTTTTTGCTGAAACAATGGTTTATCCAATCTAATGGCAGCCTAAGACAGCTGAACAGCACTATATGTGCGACTCTGTCATCTAGGTTCTTAAATAATACATCTCACTAGAAGCTTGTTCATTTTGTATGAATTGTACTGTCATCTGAATGCAAGAGTTTGAGTTAAAGTTTGCTCACAAACGTCCCCCTGATAAATTAATCCAACCCACATAAAATCTCAGTTTACAAAAGACTGTTTATAATCTGTAATTAATGTACTGCTACTACATAAAACCTTTGTGCTCTGGATCGGCGTTGGGTGTTTAAACACTAAGGCATGGATCAGACATGCTGTTACTCCAGAATGACTTTTCAAATGAACTCCATGGGTTATTTTCATAAACCAAAGGCTGTATCTGCACTGGGGCTCTGAACTCGAGGACCGGTCATGTTTGTACAGTGTATGGCTGCCTGCCCCTGTTTTTCTGCTCTCTGAATATCACTTCAAGGCTTTAAATCTCTCAGCAGCTGCCAGTCTCACAACACATCTCTCAGAACACGCTTGCTCTTCTTCTCCAACACTGACACATATGCCTAAATATTAAAGACACACAGCTAAACACACCCTTGAGTACAAAGGTATTTCAACAGCAAACACATTTACTTTGAGGAGTTAATGAACTAAGAGAATGAAAGGGAAAGAAGAGTAGAGGTCGTAGAAACTGTGGATCAGGAAGTGGGAAAGATCAATGAAAATGAAGTTCGGAATGCTTTGAAGAGGATGAAGAAAGGGAAGGCAGTTGGACCTGATGACATAC
>JAVSBU010340168.1:0-10669 GCA_033118015.1 Loricariichthys derbyi | reverse complement strand
CATCACTGCTCTAGAGGAGATCTGCATGGAGGAATGGGCCAAAATACCAGCTACAGTGTGTGAAGACCTGGTAAAGAATTACAGAAAATGTTTGCCAACAAAGGATATATAACAAAGTATTGAGATGAACTTTTGTTATTGACCAAATACTTATTTTCCATCATTATTTGCAAATAAATTCTTTAAAAATCAGAATGTGATTTTCCGACTTTTTTTTTCTCATTTTGTCTCTCATAGTTGAGGTCTACCTATAATGTCAATTACAGGCCTCTCTCATATTTTTAAGTGGGAGATCTTGCTCAATTGGTGACTGACTAAATACCTTTTTTCTCCACTGTACATCTCATTATGAAGAAAGCAATTTCTATTCATCTGAGAATAATGTGCTCTCTAACATAAGCTGAGCAGAATGGCAAAATAAACTCCCAAACCTGGAATTTGACCCAATATTTCAGTCGCACTTTAGCTGGGCAGGCTTGGTGAATAAAACAAAATTAAAAAGTAACTAAATGAGCATAGTACACAATTAGGAGGCATATATAATCAATTACACACCACAAACACATTAGTAAACAAATTCACAAATGTGTGCAACTGAGGAATCATAATGAACTCTTAATGGAAATTTGCAGGTGAAGATAATTGGGAGAGGAACATTTAGTCAAATCTGAGCATAAATCGTCAGGTGATAGGAGAACATAAGCAGAGTAATGTCTATTTTATGAACATGACAGTTTGTTATACTATCCCTTGGTACTATGAAACCATTGGAGCTAAAATAAGGAGTGATCCTGAGGATCATCTAACTGACTGCCAGGGATTAGTGTATGTGTATATAAATAATTTGTTTTTCATTATCTAGGGTGCCAGTGTGTGAATAAGTGCACATAAGGCTTTGGAAATAATCCAATCTAAAGTTGTTTCTATGATATTAAATGGTTTGAACTCTGGGACCATACAGTGGCTATTTTTACATGCAAATATTTTCAGAGGACCTAAAATATCAAATAGTTTTCCGTATTGCATCAGGAGTACATGATCTTGTGGAGATATATAAAAGATGTTTAAAGAAAGCAAACATTGCATTATTGCATTTCAGCTAAAATCCCTCCACATTGATGTGCAGCACTGGTCATCAGTTACAGTGGTGCTTAAAAGTTTGTGAGCCCTTTAGAATTATTTATATTTCTGCATAAATATGAACTAAAATATCATCAGATTTTCACACAAGTCCTAAAAGTAGATAAAGAAAACCTAGTTAAACAAATGAGACAAATTATTATACGTCATTTATTTATTATGGAAAGCAATCGGATATTGCATATTAATGAGTGGCAAAAGTATTTGAACCTTTGCTTTGTCTGGGATGTTGGTGGGTTTCCTCACATTAACTTTTCTTTTAAACCAAAAGTTCTATTTTGGTCTCATCCATCCACAAAACATTCTTCCATTACCCTTCTGGCTTGTCCACATAATCTTTAGAAAATTGCAGATGAGTAGCAATGTTCTTTTTGGAGAGCAGCGGCTTTCTCATTGCAACCCTGCCATGCACACCGTTGATATTCAGTGTTCTTCTGATGGTGGACTCATGAACATTAACATTAGCCAATTTGAGAGAGGCCTTCAGTTGCTTAGAAGTTACCCTGAGCTGATTTGTGACCTTACCAACTATTACACGTCTTTTCTCTTGGAATCTTTGTTGGTCGACCACTCCTGGGGAGGGTAACGGTGGTTTTGAATTTTTTCCATTTGTACACAATCTGTCTAACTGTGGATTGGTGGAGTCAAAGCTCATTAGAAAAAGTTTTGTAACCTTTTTCCAGCCTGATGGGCATCAACAACTCTTTCTGAGGTCCTCAGAAATCTCCTTCTCCAAATGTGTTGTGAAGAGCAAACTTTGATAGAGCCCTGTTCTTTAAATAAAACACGGTCGCCTCTCACACCTGATTATGAACCCATTGATTGAAATACCTGACTCTTAACTTCACTTGCAAATTAACTGTCACTGACTAATATGTAAAATTTGATCGTATTCTTCAATAAATAAATGACCAAATGTTTGTCTCATTTGCTTAACTAGGTTCTCTTTATTTACTTTTAGGACTTGTGAGAAAATCTGATGATGTTTTAGGTCACATTTATGCAGAAATATAGAAAAATATAAAGGGTTCACAAACTTTCAAACACCACTGTATTGACATGAACGCTAGATGTAATTCAGGCCAAATATATGTACACGCACACAGCAGCCTATTTTCATAGTTACCATAACAACAAGAAGTGTGTAAAAATGTCTTAAAGTAACAAGCACAATTATGAATGGGTTTTATTACATCTGTAGTAACTGGTAGCTAATGTTAGTTGAATCCCCTCAGTTATGCCTTTAATGGGGTATTTTAATGAAAATAATATGAGCAAAATATAATATTAGTTTAATTACACCCTCTGTGATATTTTAAATCTTATAAAGCCTGTAATATGAGAGCTTTGGTTTCTCACTGGGCTGTTTTCCTGAGTAAAGTGAACATTGAGGTGAACGCACACACAAAGCGCATACTTACAGATACTGAATGAAGATGTAAGTGCATAGAGAAAGGTACATGCTTATTATTCATCTATTTAACAGATAATGAGTTACTGACCCTGTTCAATCAGATTAGCACTACACTGAACACTACATTATCTTAGTCTTAATGTAATCAAGAATAAGGAGGTGGTGGTGGACTTTAAGAGGACGAAGACACTGCTGACCTCCCATCTATATCTTTGGTGAGAAATTGAAGGTGGTGGAGACCTTGATTGGACGGGTAACACACATTCAGTTTACGGGGGGCACCAGAGTCTACTTTTTGAGAAAGATTAGGTTTGTAGTAGCATTTGCCGTCTTTTATGCAGCAGTATGTTGGGAGAGTTGTAGGAGACACCAGCAGATGAAACAAGCTGATCAAAAAGGCTGGGTGGTTACTGGGACCCTGCATGAATTCAACAGAATTCAGAAATGAACTGTCATGTTTGGGGAAGAAGGACCTAAGCACAGGGGCTAACAATAGGAGGCATAGCAAATACAGTGAGCTATGGAGCAGTGATGATTGCGGTGGTTCCCTTCTGACCCTATGCTCTCAAGGGCCCTAAGGGTTACCTTTGCCCTCCTGGAACCTACTCCACCACTCCCCTTGGCGGGATAGCCAGTACCTTTATCCTTAAGGGAGCAGGAAACCACCTTAAACATCGCCACTGAGACAGGTGTGGGTGCAAGATGAAGGGAAAAGGAAGAAGAGAGTGGAAGGGAACAGAATTGGAAAACTAAAGGGTGAATAACAATGAGGAGAGCAGGAAATGCGAGTAAACTAAAGTAGCGAAACAGAGCTCGAGTGAAAAAACTAACTAAACAACCGAAAGGGAAGAGAACTGAGATGTATAGTAAAACACTGAGAAACGGCAGCAAACCAAAAGGGCAAGGGTGAACAAAGCAAACCACACGCAAAACAAAATTGAAAAAGCTGCCATAAAAACCCGAAGCCGAAATGCGAGCGAAAAAACACGAAGCCGAAGACAGACTAAATAACGCGAAGCTGTTCACGAGCGAAAAAGTCCTGAAGACGTAAAGAGAGAAAAATACCTGAAAAGTTGATAATCACTGAAATCAGACGAGCTCCCTTTTCTGACATCATACACAAATGAGCCTCGTTCGCATTTGTTTTCGGAAAGCCGTCAGAATGCTGGACAAAATTACATTGTCTTTTACAATTATAAGGTAGACTAATCTCCATCCGATGGCATGAAATTATTATTTGTTATGAAAAGAAACAGAAACGATGATAATATAATATTCACCAAAAGACGAGCTATTTGCTCTTTAACTATTTAATTTAATTTAATATTATCAAATACTGCAGAAGTAAACAACTCATCTCATTCACCTTGTCACTGGCTCACAGTTGGACAGCTCTAACTTGGTTGATGTGTTTGGGACTGTGGTGGCTGATTGTAATACTATATCAGTTGTAAGTCACTCTGTATAAGGGCTAAATTACAAATGTAAATGTGTTTAGAGACAATTTGTGTTGGTTATTCATATTTGTGTGTGACTTTCTACTACTTATTTATAACAAGCAGTAGACAGCGTTCGTCAGTGCTTGTCCTATTGTAAATTATCATGTCCATCATAGCATCATCTTAATTGTTACAACTTTCCCCTAGACAAGTTCACAGCAGTACATTTTAGTATTGTGTACTGTATTATTGTAAATTTGAATAAATTAGTAAGGTTTAACATGTGTATAATAGCTTGGCTTTGGATGTGGTGTCATTATGGATGCTGTGCAGAGGGTAACGTTCCACTTGTGTTTTCAGCAGTATCGTTGACACCTTTGTATATCGTTTCCATATAGTTTTCCTGAGCTAATTTCCTTTATATATTCCCCCGGACATGTGTGATGGGATAGATTGAGAAGAGGGAATACAATGCAGCAAATGTTTCATTCGATGTAAGGAAAATGGGTTTTAAAGCAGAAGTTAATAATTGGAAAAAAGGACCAATTGCATTTGTGCATTCCAAAGGCCATAGTGTGATGGACATTACTGAATTTGCTGGCAATGTATAGATATTTCACACTCTTGTATGTGTAGATATACATACGTTTTAGTCAAATATGACAAATTTATTTTCCATTGAATATTTTTACATTAAAATAACAATGGAAAACTATGTGACTAAGGATGCTTGGTCAGCGTCCATTTTGATCAACGCCCTGTACCGTAGAATATAATGCAGACATTAAACATTTATCTGCATATAAATCATCTGCTCAGTACTGGATTATTTTGAATCATTTTTGGTTATGCATATCATCACAGTGAGTTTGTGAACCTTTTAGAATTTTCTGTATTTATGCATAAATATGACCTAAAACATCATCAGACTTTCACACAAGTCCTAAAAGTAGATAAAGAGAACGTAATTAAACAAATAAGACAAAAATACTATACATGTTAATTTATTTATTAAGGAAAATGATCAAATATTACATATTAGTCATTGGCAAAAGTATGTGACCCTTTAGTATTAGTTAATTTGCTAGTGAAATTAGAATGAGGTGTTTCATTCAATGGGATGATAATCAGGTGTGAGTTGGCACCGTGTTTTATTTATTGAACAGGGATCTATCAAAGTCTGCTCTTCACAACATGGTTGTGGAAGTGTATCATGACACAAACAAAATAGATTTGTGAGGACCTCAAAGAGTTGTTGAAGCACATCAGGCTGGAAAAAGGTTAGAAAAGCATCTCTAAAGAGTTTAGACTCCACCAACTGACGGTCAGACACGTTGTGTACAAATACACGAAATTCTAGACCATTATTACCCTCCCCAGGAGTGGTCGAACAACAAAGATTCTAAAGAGCAAGGTGTGTAATATTTGGCGAGGTCACAAATCACCTCAGGGTAACTTCTAAGCAACTGAAGGACTCTCTCATTGGCTAATGTTAATGTTCATGAGTCCACCATCAGAAGGGTTGCAAGGAGAAAACCACTGCTCTCCAAAAAGAATATTGCTACTCATCTGCTGTTTGCGTGGACAACCCAGAAGGTTACTGGAAGAATGTTTTGTGGATGGAGACCCAAATAGAACTTTTGGTTTAAAAGAAAAGTGTTATGTTTGGAGAAAGGAAAGCACTACATTCCAACCTAAGAAGCCGATTTGGGAAAATGGTGGTGGTAGTATCATTGTTAGGGACAGTTTTGCTGCATCTGAGGCAGAACAACTTGCCATAATTAATGGAACAATGAATTTTTAATTATATCAGAGAATTCTAAATTAAAATGTCAAGACATCTGTCCATGAACTGAATCTCAAGAGAAGATGGGTCATGCAGCAAAACAACAACCCTAAGCACAAAAGTCGTTCTACCAAAGAATAGTTATAGAAGAATACAGTTAATGGTTTGGGATGGCTAAGTCATAGTCCTGAGCTTAATCAGGTGTTGTGGTAGGACGTGAAGCGAGCAGGGGGGGTGTTAACACCAGATACTGTATGAACAAAGGTTCACATACTTTTGCCACTCAGTAATATGTAATATTGGATCTGTTAATATAGGGGCTGTACCTCTTCCTGCACCCAGTGAATTTTGGGTTAGAAGCTTCCATGCATCCCTGACAAGGGTGAGTGAAGATAAAAAAAAATAAATAAATAAAGTACTCGTGTCTGTCTGTCTGTTTGTCCATCCGTCTGTCTGTCCAGCTATCTGTTTATCTATACATTTATATATGGCCCCAATATGTACTACATATTTCGTGTCAATTATTAATTTCTTGGTCTGATTTACCTATTGAATAGTATCTTGATTTATGTAACTAGTTCACATTCATTTGGGAGGTTTTTTTAATGGGCTGCAAATTACACATAATTGTGTCTTTCTCTAAGCTGCATCCACTCACATGCTGCATACTAAATAGTATGCCAAAACAGTTACTAAATAATACAACCAAAATACCAATGAAGTTAGGACATTGTGTAAAACACAAATAAAAACAGAATATGATTATTTGCCAATCCTTTTCAACCCATGTTAAAGTGAATACATTACAAAGACAAGATATGTAATGTTCAAACAGATAAACTTTATTGTTTTTTGCAAATATACATTCATTTGAATTTGATGCCTGCAACATGTTCCAAAAAATTTGGGACAGTGGCGATTTAGCACTAGTTTTAAGGTTAAAATCTATTTAATGATGTGATTTCAAGCAGGTGATGTAAACAGGTGATTATGATCACGATTTGGTACAAAAGCAACATTCAAGAAAGGCTGAGACTTTGAAGAGCAGGAGATGGAAATGGCAAAGGAAATGTGTGAAAATATTATTGAAATGTTTAAAAATAATGTTGCTAAAAGAAAGATTGTAAGGAATTTGTATATTCCTCATTCTACAGGGCATAATAACATTAAACAATCAAAGGAATCCTGAGGAATTAAAGGCGCAAGCTTAAGTTATTTGCTGTGATCTGTGAAAGCACTGCATCAAGAACCACCATTCAACAAAAGCTGATAGAACCACATGGGTAAGAGATTACTTTATCAAACCTTTGTCAAGTTCTACAATATGGAGTTACGTTCACAAATGCCACTTAAAACTTTACTGTACAAAAAAGAAGCCTCATGTTAACCATATCCAGAAGCTCTGTTGACTTCTCTGGGCATCTAGGATGGACCATCACACAGTGGAAATGTGTACTGTGGATAGATGAATCAATATTCCGTGTCTTTTTTGGAAAAAAATGGACGTCATTTGCTCCAGACCAAAGAAAAATGTATATTTATGTGATGGCAGCCTTAATACAGAAAAGCACATTGAGATTTTAGAGCAACATATGCATTCAAGATGAGATCTTTCCAGGGACGTCCATGCCTTTTTCAACAAGAAGAAGCAAAACAAACCAAATCAGCAAACGTTATGACTGAAATATAAAAATCCCTTCAATCTTTCTTTGAGGAAAATTGTTTTTAAACATTTCAATAATTTTCTCACACATTTCCTTTGCCATTTCCATCTCCTACTCTTCAAAGTCTCAGCCTTTCTTGGATGCTGCTTTTATACCAAATCATGATCATAATCACATGTTTGAAATCTTTTTTTAATCTTATTACCAGCCCTAAATTGCCACCGTCACAATGTTTTTGGAATGTGTTGCATTCAAATTTGAAATGAGTGAATATTTGCAAAAAAACAAAAAAACAAACAAAAAACCCCCAATAAAGTTTATTCATTTTAACATTACATATCTTGTCTTTGTAGTGTATTCAACTGAATATGGGTTTAAAAGGATTTGCAAATCATTGTATTCTGTTTTTATTTATGTTTTACAGAAGTCCCAACTTCCTTGGGTTTGGGGTTGTAGGGTATATACTAATCCCAAACCCTATTCAACATGTAGTATCCTGTTTGAGACTCAGCCCAGAAAGGTCTCCAGTTCTATTTCCACACATGCTAATTTATCTTTTCTTCCATCACCATATCCAGCTCTCATGCCTGCAATCCGGATCATATCAGAGAACCCACTCAGTCGGCTTGAAGATGCCACATCACCAAAACTGTTCCTGTTATATATGACATGACAGCCTGCAGTGACTGTGCTTATACTGGACTGATACCCAGGGCTATACCTTATTATTTATTCTATGCTTTCTATGTATCGTTTACATATGCTAGGCTGCTCAGATAGGTTAGATCCTTTCATGAGTCTAGGTCTTCCTCATCATATATAGGGAGATTTCCTGGCCACTGTTGCCCTAGACGTGTTCACTGGGTCTGTGGATATGCATGTTTGTAAAGCTTTGTTATGTGCAGAGACATGTTTTGCTCAGTCTTTGTTTCTGCTTGTGTAACTAGGTTGCTTAGGAGACATGCAACGATACTCATCAGCTTCATGCTTTAAAACCGGTAGGAAGCTTTAAAGACAACAGACAATTTGCAATGACGCTGTTATAGTTAGTGCTGCCAGAGTCTCACGCTGTTAATAGACTCTGTGTTGATTACATCACTAACTACATACTCTGAGCTCTTCTTCTAGTATCAGATGTTCTTCCAGTACCAGCTCTGGCACCACAATCTGTTCTTCCTTCATCAGCTCCAGTCCTCACACTGTTACTCAAAGCACATCAAAAGGCAATAAAACCTCCTCTACTCATAATAGTCTATATATGATTGTATGCTGTTTACTATATGTCTTTAAAGAACTATTATAAACTTTGTAATTAGGTAACTTAGTTTATATACACAGGTATAATATCTAAGCTGCTCAAAGGTTCTTCTCTACAATATTTAGTGCCATGCCATTCCTTGCCATTGTCACCCGAGGCTTGCTTACAGTGGTGCTTGAGAGTTTGTGAACCCTTTTATATTTTCTATATTTTTGTATAAATATGACCTAAAACATCATCAGATTTTCACACAAGTCCTAAAAGTAGATAAAGAAAACCTAACAAAAATATTATACTTGGTCATTTATTTATTATGGAAAATAATCCAATATTACATATTAGTAAGTGGCAAAAGTATGTGAACCTTTGCTTTCAGTATCTCGTGTGGAACCCCCCTTCCACAACATTTTATTAAGTTGTATTAAGTTCAGGACCTTGTCTTGGCCATCCTAAAACATTAACTTTATTCTTTTTTGTAACCAATTTTTGGTATAACAACTTGTGTGCTTAGGATCATTGTCTTGCTGCATGACCCACCTTCTCTTGAGATTCAGTTAATGGACAGATGTCCTGACATTTTCCTTTAGAATTCTCTGATATAATTAAGAAATAATTGTTCCGTCAATGATGGCAAGCTCCCCTCGTCCAGATGCAGCAAAACAGGCACAAATCATGATACTATCACCATCATGTTTCAAAGATGGGATAAGGTTCTTGTGCTGGAATGCAGTGTTTTCCTTTCTTCAAACATAATGCTTATCTTTTAAACCAAAACGTTTTATTTTGTTCTCATCTGTCTACAAAACATTCTTCCAATAGCCTTCTGTCTTGTCCACATAATCTTTAGCAAAGTGCAGATGAGCAGCTACGTTGTTTTTGGAGAGCGGTGGCTTTCTCCATTGATGTTCAGTGTTCATCTGATGGTGGAAAATAAAACACGGTGCCCACTCACACCTGATTGTCATCCCATCGATTGAAAATACTTGCTTCTAATTTCACTTGCAAATTAACTGCTAATCCTAGAGGTTCACATACTTCTGCCACTCACTTATATGTAATATTGGGTCATTTTCCTCAATAAATGAGTGACCATGTATAATATTTTTGTCTCATTTTTTAAACTAGGTTCTCTTTATCTACTTTTAGGACTTGTGTGAAAATCTGATGATATTTTTGTCATAATTCATGCCAGGTCCGCTCTTCACCAGCAGGGAACTGTGTGGTGTGGAACTGGCAGGGAACTAAAACAAGCGAGGCACCCACGTCCTGCACGTGGGGGAAGCCATCACAGACATGTCATTGAGCCTCAGTAATTAGGTTCAGCTGGCACTGGTTTATAAACAGCTGATGTCAGAGCAGGTCGGCGTGGTGGCATTGCTTGTGTCACGGTTCACCAGTCCAGCACACACTGAAGCTCCGATGCTGGAGCCATGTGACTGGTGCAAGTAACGATGGGGTTTAGCGACGCGAGGATACCATCTATCATCATCTCCAAGGCTAGGCACATCCCAGGCTGGTGTGTTCCATCCGCTTTGCACCACCGCAATAGAAAATATTGCAGAAAAGATTGCAAGGTGACACAGGCCGGGGCATAGTCCAGGGACCCGCTTCCCTGCGCCCCTGCCATCCTTCTCACCTTCGTTCCCGTGTGGTTGGCCTGTACAGTATGCCGGCCGTAAAATTGGTTCCAGTGAACTCTGGACATGTCTCTCAGCCTTAGCCATTAACATTGTGTTCTATGTGCCTCGCAGCCCTCCAGGTTTAGCCATTAACGCCACACACACTCCATGTCTTTCAGCCATTAGGGCTTTGCCCGTTGATGCTGTGTGCTGTCTGCACCTCTTAGCCACTTGGGCTTTACATGCTATCTGTGCCTCTCAGCCTTCCAGGCTTATGCCTAGTTCACACATACACGGTTGCGGCAGAGTTAACCGAGATAAGCCTTTTTCGGTTTTACCTGCAAAATTC
>JAVSBU010340122.1:0-10671 GCA_033118015.1 Loricariichthys derbyi | reverse complement strand
GTAATGTACAAAATTACTCTTTTCATCACAACAACTGGTGAGGATATGGCTTACTTTCATTTTCGGTAAAATTTAAGCGTCCAGGTTTTCAGCTTTGAAAATCTGATCACCCTAACCTACAGGTTGACTTTCCGTTATCCAGTAAGCATTTAACACAGGCCAGTTGCCTTTCAGAAGGACAGGCAGGCTCTCGTCTTTCCAGGTCGTATATACGGTCTATACGGTCATTAAGTAATGTTATGGGTTCTGGCAAAAACTCCCGGAATTATTCAACATGTTGAATCTTTTCGTGCGACCGGGATTTTTTTCCCGGTCTAGGCCACGCCCACCACTGGTTAATTCGTAAGAATCCATGTTTTGCAGGAACGCTCCAGGATACAAATCGGAACGTTAACTCGGCTGCAACTGTGTATGTGTGAATGTAGCTTTAGTCGAAGACCACGAGGAGGGAAATGAGTTGGGAGAGAGAAGACATGGAAGTAGTTGGTGTTAGGACAGAGGATATAGAGGACAGAATGAGATGGAGGAGGATGTGGTGACCCCTGATAAGAGAAAAGCTGAAAGAAGAAGAAGAAAAGATGATAATATCAAGTTTTCAATATTATGTAATATTAAGTTTAAAGTTTGCCCAATATTTTTACTCATAGTTAATGCAAAGTCATGTATAATTCTCTCTTGGTGTTGTTTTCTCCAGAATTGCTTAGCTTCTGTGTTCCCTCCACTCTCCTCACAGGATTGTGTTTTCCATTCCAATGGCAGTGATAGCATACATCATGCTCTGGTACACCCCTAAGGAAAGCATGAGTTCTACCTTCAGCTTCTTCTGGTACTTCATCTGGTGTTGTCTCTTTGACACCTTCATGAGTGTAAGACCAGCATCCTGATTAGTCTTGATTGTATGTCAGTAAAATGGTTTCTTGCTGTTTAAAAACTTTGTATACACAAATGCTTAAAAGCACAAACTATACAGAACCACTTTGCAGAGACATTCATAAATTTTCCACGATACTAAACATCTACTCTTCTAAAATTTTATCTTTAGGTGCTCATTTTTATGTTTCGTTAGAACAGCACCAGGGAAACATTTGAGCGTCATCTCCTTGGCCAGTATAAATTCATTATACATCACTGAATATCACTTTCTTCCAATCTTCTACACTACACAACTGCTTCTTTTTAGTTCACTGTAACTTTTTCTCCTGTTGGTGCCAGTTTTCGGTTAACTTTTTCTACAAAATCCTGTTTAATTCAACCTATTTTTTTTTACAGTTCTGTCACAAATATTGGCTCCTGTTTGTGCCCATTAATTCTCTTGTGAATTTTCTGTTCTTAAGGCATATTGCTTTGGTTTATATCCTGACACTTTGTACTCTTCTTTGTTCTACCTGCATGTTTACCTTTTATAATCTTTCCATTTTGTTTCTGCTTGCACCAAATTATTAACAGACACATCTGAGAACAACCAACATTTTTGTCATACACTGCATTAAGTTTCCTTTTTGAAGGAAGTTCATAATTTTTTGCAAATTTTTCAGTTGACTGCTCTCTTGTTTGCGACAGTGTTTTCTTTTAATTAGCCAGGTCCAACAGCTCAGTAAGCAACTACAGAGAAATGCAAATTAGGTGATTCCATAACGTTTCCCCTCTACTTGATATGGAAACTGTGTGCCTGGAATTAAATTTTATTACCATTTGCTTGAGATGTGCGTCATGATGCAAGAATGTTCAGCTAAACCTAAATACATGTTTATCATAACTAATTTGTTTAAGTGATATAACAGATAATAAGAGTCCTCAATGTTGATTCCTCAAGGTTTTATTAGAAAGAAAGTGGCGTGCTGTCTTTGTTAGTAACTCATTGTTTTGTGTTATTTTCTCTGTTAGTTCTACCATGTTCCCTTCACCTCCCTTAACATGTTTTTGGGGGGCAATGAGAAAGACCGTGATTCGGCTACTGGCTACAGTAAGGCTTTTCTTTTCTCTCTGGGTGGTCTCACAGATTTAGAAATTTTAACAAACCAAGACATGAAGTCAAGTGTTAATCAAAATCAAAGCTGATTTTGAGGTGGTGGTAATGTCAAGTCAGATTTTATTTATATAGCATTTTTTTACAATGCTGCATTGTTTAAAAGCATCTTTACAATTTTTGATTGTTTTCTAATTTATAAGGCCAGTTAAAAACTTTCGAAATGAGAGTAAAAAAAGGCACCCATCCTTCTTAGGCGGCCTAGATGATATGTGTAATCTTTATTGAATTAATAAGTTCATAGTAATAACTTAAATAACCATAAATTAAAGCATTAACACAGGCTATATTTGAAAATATAATGATTATAATAAAAATAACAGGTAGACTTGCATTATAGAAAATTAAACATTATGAAGCGTATAATAAAATGGAAAACATAAAAGCAATAGTCTATAAGGCTACGGTGGTGGTTGAAAGTTTGTGAACCCTTTATACATTTCCTATGTTTCTGCATAAATATGACCTAAAACATCAGATTGTATTATATATTATATATATTATAATATTATATATATTTTCTTATATATTTATATAATATATAAATATATTATTATATTATATATCTATATTAATGGAGATTTAATGCTGTAAATAAATATATGTATATGTAATATGTATGTAATAAATTCCTATGGCTAATGTGAACTTGATTGCAATGTAATAGGAGGATTAGCAATGCTCTAAATCTGAGTCTAAATCTAGAGAACTTCACTTTGCTTTTTGAGAAAACCACCTCGAATTGAAAATGCGTTAATGACAACCACTTAATTTTCTTCTGCTTTTACAGCAGAATCTGTCGATTACCTTGAAACAATGTGCTTGGATGAAGAATGTTGCTTAGGATGTCACTATAGTTCTGTGTTTGCTTCCTTGTGTCTCAAATTACTATAGGAATGGGAATGGAGATGCTTGCAACACTGGCAGGAGCTGTCATTCAGGGCCAGGTAGTTGGAGTGCATCATGCTAAGAAAATCAATGTCTGCAGAAAGCTAAATGAGACTGATGCATTGTTTGGAAATGACTCATCTCTGCACTACCAAAATGTTACCAACTCTCTTACTGACACACTCCAGAGTATGGTGAGGTATTCTGATTATATATTTCAACATAATGAATTCTGTGTATTCTGTTCATCGTAGTTACAAGGAGTTTCCAAAATAATCAGAAAAGAGTTTAACCATTCAAAAGTCTAGATAAAAATCACCTGAAAGCTTGAATAAGCTGTACAGATTTTGAAAGCATTCTGTATCTCAACAGATAGAACTAACCAAACCTACACTATTTTGCTGTTTAAAAAGTAGCCTAGGAGAATGATACAGCAGGGTCATTCTGCTTTTAATGTCTTAACTATGGCAATCAGCAACAATACAGACAATTCACTAGCTGGTTGACAAGTGTTGTTCAAAATGCAAACAAATGTAGGTCCTAATATTGATTCTTGCAGGACACCTGTAATGTGTGTTCCCTTCCACTCTAAAGAGTGCTAAGACTCGTGAGCCTCTGACGAGGCAAAACAGCCAGGGACCACACATCTGGACCCAGCATATGGATATGCCCCATGTCCCATGTTAATACATCTAATGTTCACCTGGACTTGCAGTGCCAGGCTATGAATGATGGGAATCACACAGATCCTCCAACATACCGAATGCAACTAAAACTTCATCTTGCCAGGGAATGTGTAGGAACTTATTGATATGGTGCTGAACCATCCTGAACCTTATCCTGAGTTTGGCAAGGTGATGTATCAGTTGCATTTCACTGTTGTCAAATACGAGTGGTTTCTTATGCCTTAAATCCATTTTTGGGTCTCCTGGTACTGGAGTACAAGTTCAGGTGCGGGCTCCTGGATCTTACTGCTCTTTTTGTGGTGGGGGCTGGGTCTGTTGTATTTTCTATGTGACACTTAACTTGGGGTGCTTACATGTTATTATCCACTTGGATGTGAGATACATTTTCCTTTGACTTGCATACTGACAGTTTGAGAGAACTAGTCTTACAAAAGCAAACTATTCAAATTGGAAAAATACATTTTTTTTGGGGCAGTGGTAGCTACTGGACTATTAACCAGATGGTTGACTTCTGCCACCACTAAGCCGACATCAATGGGCACTTCCGGCACTTACAACTCACTCTGGATAAGATAAAAATGACTCAATTTCTTTTTGGTTTCCCTGAAGCAGAGATGCAAAAATATATTGATTCAATATAATTTCACAAATTATACATTTATTCCATTTGGCAGAAGTTGTTTTCCAGAAGCAATAGTTGTATGAAGAACAGAGAGAGCCACAAAAACAAACTGTTTAAGTTTGTCCTCTAACTGTTGCCATCGCTCTTTATCCCTTCGGAAACACTGTTTGGTCTTCTTTACTTGGCGCAGGTCATCTTCTTGCTTCCTCCACTTCTGCACCATTTATTCGTTAATGTTGAATTCTCTCGCAGCTGCTCCATTTCTATGTTCTACTGTGTGCCTGATAGCCTTGTCTCTTAACAGGTGCCATTTTGGGGTCCTAATAAACACACCGTCATATTATGTTGAAGTACATTACGTATTACTCAATGAGGCCTCTGTCTACGGTAGCCGTAATGCTCCAACAATCCACCAAGCACTTGGGTTTCGTTGCTTACCAGAGTCATTCTAAAACATTTTGACAGATTTTTGAGCATCATGTACCACAAAATCGGTTCGAGGTCAGTAAGCACAACTGGAATTAATACATAAGGCGCACCGGATTTTAAGGCAAACTGTCGATTTCTGATAAAATTAAAGGATTTTAAGTGCACTTTATGGTCCAAAAAATACAGTAATCAAATAATTCGGGAGTGTAGTGAACAATCCTGAGTAATAAGGTTAGTTTGCAATATAATTATACAGGTATACAATGTTTAACGACTGCATTATGTTCTATGAAACAGGTCAATGATCAGAATGGTCATTGACTGGCCATGAGTCTTTTTGTGCTACTGTAATTTAAATACAAAGGGTCTTTTCACAAGAATGATGCATTTGCATGTTGTTTCCATGCAGTTGATTCCACTGAAAACACAAATGGAACGCTACCATCCATGCAGCATCCAAAGCCTAAAAATATTACTCTCTCCAGGAAATCAACACCATGTATTCCCCAGTTACAAACCCATTAACAATCACACAGTAGAACCAAAATATAATGTGCATAATGGAATATAAACATGAATAATGCAGTACCACCTTTCAAACACTTTTAAACTTAATCCAGTGTGTTACTACTAGTAGGAAGTCACAATGGTCAAATGACTGGTGCATGGCACTTTTAGGTATATGTGGTTGAAATGCTTGTGGTGTTAAGCAGAGTACAAACTTCTCCAGTTCACATCGCTGCTTATGTTTGTGTCCTAAATGTATCATTATACAACACAGACACAGCTCCTTCTTATGTACGTAGTTAATGCAAAGCAAATTAAGATTCATAAATAGCTTAAATAAATTTAAACAGAAATATGTAAATAATATTTATGCTGGTGAAAATACCCATACTAAACCTTTGTTTATTTGACCAGCTGTTTAATTGAGCAACATCCAGCATTAAAAGACAGATTTTTATTTTCTATTGTTATTTGTTATAATTAAAACCTCTGTCATTAGTGTTTTGAGGTTGATCAGATGGTCGTTAAAGTGCTTACCTGTACTTTAAATACAAGCAATTTGAAAAGTCACTTCTGCAGGTAACATTCAATACTTAGTTTTTTTTTTTTTGTTTTTTTTTTTTTTTTTTACTAATTTTACTTTGTAGTTTGCATCATCTTCAGATCTAACAGCTCTCAGTGATGTGTAGCCTACTTTAAAAATGCTATTTAATTATGTAAGACAGCTAATAGGCAACACTATAATGGCAATTTACAACTTTTTTTAACCACAGAAACGGTTCACGAATGAAATGCTTTGGTTTTAAATTGTTATAAAAAATTCCTTGTTGTTCACAGCAGTTCATCTTCTGTCTGCTCTTTATCTTCAGAAGATAAAGTGCAACACTGGTGCTAAAACATGGGAGGAAACAGGAAGGAAATTTCATATCAGAGTTCTCATCATTCTACATTTATGTTTTGTGAGCACATATTGCTCAGCTATGTTAAAAACCTCATTAGCAATGCAAAGCATTGATACAGGGAACCTACTCACAGCCCTTTTCAACAATATATTGATCTTTTTCCTCTTCCTGCACAAATTGAGTTTGCTGTGGGCTGAGGTTTGTGTGGTGTTTTGAAGCCTACTTCATAGTTACATGATGCAGATGCATTTTGGTTAGCGCATCATACTGTTGTAGGGCATTAATACCGGTCCATACCATTGTAATTTCCTACACTTCATATTTTCATAAAATAATTAATATTACTACATGAAGCCAAGACTTATCAGTAAAAAGCGCAATACTTTATATATGTAACTTTCATACATGCACAGGCCAGTATAGATGGGGCCATTCCAAAATGAACATAAATGGTGTTCACTCCAGTGGTGATCCTAGGCTGTGAAGCACCCTTGGCAAGCCCACATCTTTGGCGCTCTCTGCCCACTCCAGAAGATACAGAAACTAAAATGACAAACTGTTCATAGCAGTGTTGGGAGATGAGGATTATATACGACCCTGTAGCAACAGAACATAGCAGGCAAATGACTTAGCCGGTAACATTGCGGTAATTTTAGCTAACTACCTTACTCAGATTGAGTTAACTTCAGTTACACTAGACTAGACAAATAATGGTGACTATATATTTTCCTCAGTGTGATTCCACATCACCTAAATTTGCCTATAGATTTACTCTTAATTAGCAGAGATACATTAGTGTTAGCTGGCTAACATTAAAGATTCAGGCGATTCCACTTTGGCCAAAAATAGATGTATTAGATGTTGTTTTAGCTCTTATGCTTTGTGACTCCACGTTGATCTAAGACTACTCCATGTATATGCAGTAATGCTAGCTAGTTACTGACAAGGTTTACACTTTGTCACCTGCTCTCTGCCCTGCAGCATCTGGCCTGATGCTGCTTCATCCACCCCACCCTATCCTTCATAAGTAAGGGCTGTATGCTAGGTACCAACAGGTGAGCAGTGCGTTGGCATCTGAGCCTTTGGAGTAGCATGTGAATGAGCACCCCAGTAGGTAGTATCTATTAACCATGAAATCTTGCTACACCGGCTAGCCTGTATTGGTCTTTCACATACTGTCCTTGCATAGTTTAAATCATACCTCTACGACCAGTGTCAGTTTGTTACTATAGGAATGCACTTGTGTGTCATGGTGTTCCTCAAGGATCCATTCTTGGACCGCTACTTTTCGTTATTTACATAATGCTGCTTGGTGACAAACTCTGAAATTACAATATTAAATTTCGTTGTTATGCTGATGACACTCAGTTGTGCCTACACTTTAAACCGTCTGACTCTTTCCCCCCAGCAGACTTGGTAACGTGTCTCTGAACTTAATCATTGGCTCAGTTAAAATTTTTTACAGTTAAATGCGGCTAAAACAAAACTAACTTCTTTGGTTCCAAATCTGTCATTGCTTCTTTTAAAACATCTTCTCTTCAGTTCTTCAACACTACCATTAGTCCTAGTGAAACAGTTAGGAGTCTGGGTGTTATCTTTGATCCCTGTCTTACTTTCCTTCACCTAATTTCGCCTACTTTCACCTCTAAAACATTGCTCACATTCGTTCCCTCCTATCTGAAAGGGATACAGAGATAATGGTTCGTGCTCTCATTTATTCTAAGTTAGTTTTTTGTACTTATCTTCTGTATAGTCTTCCTGCCACTTCTCTCCTTCCGCTGCAGTGCCTTTAGAACTCTGCTGCTAGACTCCTGAAGCTCTGAAGTAAATTCAGTCACATCACGCCTATCTCACAGGAGCGTCATTGGTTGCCAGTGGTTAAAAGAATTGAGTACAAAATATTACTGCTGGCCTTTAAGGCTCTTCATGGTCTGGACGCTGTTTACCTTTCTAACATCTTGCCATCGTACACTTCCCTGTTTGCCGCACTCTTCAAACATTGGTGTCTTGTATGTTACACATTTTAAATTATCTTCCATGGGTCGTAGGGCATTTTCCATTGCTGCTCCTTCCCTCTGGAATTCTCTACCCTGTTCTATCTGTCCTGTTCTTCTCTGTCTGTTTTCAAATCTGTCCTCAAAATGCATCTTTTTTTTATAATTAGGATGGGAAGTGCCTTGGGTTTGGGAAAGGAGCTATTTAAGTACAAGTTTGTTGTGTTGTTGTTGTTGTTGTCATTTGGTGAGGATGTCTCATCTGTCACTGCTCTTCCTGCACTACTGTCCCATCCCAGTACTACTAATCTCTGCACTCCTCATCCATTCAGCAATCCAGGCTATAATTGTCTTTTACTGACCATCTGCAGGATCCTGAAGTTCCCAGCACTTTAAGCAGTAATAATAATTTTGGTATGTTTTTACCAAATCACCTGCTTACATCACCCGTTTGAAGTCACATCATTATATAGTTAATTTTTTACCTTATTACTTGGCCTAAATTGCTCCTGTCCCAACATTTTTTGGAACTTGTTGCAGGCTTGAAAGTATGAATGGAATTTTGATGAAATGAAGATGACTAGAAAAACATATTTTGGGTTCATACAGCCTGCAATGAAATAAGTCAGTGTAAGGAATCAATCATTTTAATTTTATTTTCATTTTCCATACTGTCTCTTTTTTCTGATTTCGGGTTTGAAGCTTTACATTTCTTTTGTTTTCATTGCTCATGTCATTTAGCTGCCATTTTTGTTTCTGCATTGTTCCAAAGACATGTGTTGGGTCATCTGTTATGTTTGGAGTATGCTAGTGTTAGTGTAGTGCATCTCTGAGCATGGGTCTTGTGGGCACCTATCTCTAGGGTTGGTTCCTGTCTTGTGCCCTGTGGTTAGACCCCAGTTCCGCGTGATCCTGAGTTGAATTAAGTGGGTATGAAAATGAATGAAAGACTATATGATAAATGCTGGCTTTGCTTTTCATACATACTTCGACGTATTTGCATCTTGACTTGACTTGACTTTCATAATTTCCTACCATGATAAACTTCCTACCAAAGCAGTAACACCAGACTGGTGACTTGCGTGACATGAATGTACACTGTTATAACAACACAAAACTGTTGGGGTTTTCAATTTTGTTAATCAATATTGGTTGCTGGAGTCTAAAAAATAAAGGGCTATATTATAGAAATTACTAAAAGAAGGAGACCCCTGGTCAACATCACATAATACAACTGACCCAGCCCACATCCCCAAGGCTGAGAGAGACCGAATACCACTAGAAACACCCATCAAGAACACTTTGGAAGTGCAAATTGCCCTTCAAATGCACCAGCAGTCCCACACAGCTGGACTTCACAACAGTTCCAGGAACCTAACACAGTTTCAAAAAGCAATTGAAACCTTACCCCACCCCTAGCCTTGCTGAGATGAGGAATCAAAAGCATTTGGTCAGAGCTAGATAGTTTGTGCCACCCTAAACTCTCCACCCTAAATTCAGCTGTTCCTGGCAACCGAGTGCAAGTCCAGGTGTGGGTCTGCTTGCTTCTTTTAACACTTGTGACTGTTCCATCTTAGAACGCACTTTTTTATAACACATTCTTTTATCCTACAGAGAAGTGCATATTTCACAAGTGCATTGGTGTTAGGATTGTTCTGCTTCATGTGCTGCATTGTGCTGTTCTTTGGAGTGAAAGAGCAATTGGGTGAGTGCAAATATTCTTAATTTCTTAATTTATTGCAAGCCCCTGAATTTTTGGAACCCTTGGTACAGATGGATAAAAATGTCATGAAGATGGATTAATCACACTGAAAAAAAATTCAAGAAATCTAATTTATAATTATTCATTAAAAATTATTTTTAATGGGTATTTCTTCAAAAGCCTGTTTCTCTGTCACAAACAATCCCTAGAAATAAATCCATTAGTGATTCATCAACATTGAAAAAATAGAGAATACACAAGTTAAATGAGACAAAATAGTGCTGACCCTTATAAGGCAATATCCTCTGTACTGCAGCAGTGACCCCTAATGACCCTGAGATATACTGGCATCCCATGCAAGGTGCACTTCCATCTGTACCCAATGTATTTCAGGCTAGGCTCCAGGATGTCCTCCACACCAAACGGAAGTTTTAATTTCCCTTTGTGTTTGGATTTTATTTAGCTCCGCTGAGTAAACTGGACCGTATTCAGATGTCGTTCCTGAGGGGAATGAAGCTGGTTGTGGGACACACACCATATGTGCACCTTGTGTTTGCATTCCTCTTTTCTTCGGTTGCTTTTCAGGTTAGAAAACTAAATGAAAGTGTTGTTTTTAACTGTACAGTATATTGCACCCATTGCTCATTGGATAAATATCAGTAGGATTTTCTCACAGCAGTGCATGTAAATATCAAAACATATATGCTGTAAATAATATATAAACCTATTAAGTTTGAACCTCGGTATGTATAGTTTATAGTATTTGAATAATTATTAGTCAAATATACACTGCTCAAAAAAATAAAGGGAACACTAAAATAACACATCCTATATCTGCATGAATGAAATATTCTCATTGAATACTTTGTTCTGTACAAAGTTTAATGTGCTGACAACAAAATCACACAAAAATCA
>JAVSBU010340104.1:0-10672 GCA_033118015.1 Loricariichthys derbyi | reverse complement strand
GTTCAGCGGCATTCAACACGATTTACTTGACTCTATCCATTCAGCTTAAGTAGATATGAGCACTGGAGGGGACCTTTAAACTATGCATAAATTCCTAACTTCTCCCGCTCTCGTCTCTAAGATGTGATGGGACTCTCTGGGACATTCTTCGTGTATGGAGCAATGTCGGCCGCGGCTGTGCTCTTCATCTACAAACTTCTACCAGAGACCAAAGGCAAATCACTGCAGGACGTCAACCGCGAGCTCTGCCAGCGACGGTGAGACCCGATGTCAGTTTGACTCGTTATGAGGACCTCAGCATTGTTATGGATCTTCTGACATAAAGCTGTTTCTGGTTCAGGTTTCCTCGCGGAGAAGAGCTGTGCAGTCTATTTCAGAGACGACGCTTCTCACCCGGGTACCATAGGTTGTCCTGGACCAACTCGGAACTTTAATGACCGTAAACGAAGATGGATCGATGCGCTGCGATGTGTTAAATAATTTCTAACACCAACCATGTCAACAATAAAGGGAGCGGCCATGCCCGTGTTCATCTGCTGACTCAAGTGCTTTCTTTGGGTGGTAGAGGACTGGTAGCACAGGGCACAAGGTGAAAACTAACCTCTCTCGCTCACACTGGCACTTTAGAACATTATTTATATTAACCTAACGTTCTATTACGGTTGTGTACGCATCTCATAAGGAACGGCGGGAAACGTCTGATAAATAAAACACGTTTATTTACACAAATATCCCGAAATGCTACGGATCTACAGGTAGAACCATACACGTATGTACAACCAGGATTCAGACTTAGAGAGAGGTGAGGAAACACTGACCTTATTTTCAGTTCAGTCTTTGCTATTCTCTGAAAAAAACAAGTCCAAGTTAAAGTAAATTCTGCTGTCCTCCAAAAGTTGCCCTGGCCACAATCTTATCAGTTTTACATTCCTGCCAAGCCAAATCCCTTCTAATAATAGTGTTGGCTTCTCTACACTTCTACCCTCTGAACAAGTCCAGGATTCTGACTTGAGTAAAACCACAGTGTCCCAGGACGGTTACGGGGTGTCCCAAAAGTTTGAGGCTTCTTTTATCTAATAAACCTTTCATATGAGAATTTATTTCTCACTTAGACACATGATCTGAGAGATTATAAAATTAGGCGACCTTTACGATTCTGGACTTATGGGACACCCTGTCAAATTTTATTTAATTAACCACACGAGTCTCGCTTTGAATCTATAAAAGAAGATTCGCTCCCCAGTACCACAGCTCCTCCCAAAGCACCCCAGATATTTTAAACTTTCCACAGTCCACGACCCCCCGCCAGACTCCCTACAGTGCCCTAGGACTCTCCCATAACACCCAGCCTTGTAACAGTGCTCTAAAATTCTGTTATAGCACCCCAGACTCACCCCACTCCCTTAGGATTCCCTTTTCATAGCACCCGTCATCCTTTCCCTTCTAGTACCCCAGACTTCCGACAATCCCAAAAGGTTCTTCCAGAGTAGAGCCGACAACCCCCAGTCCCTTAGGATTCTTCTACAGCACCACAGACTCCCTACAGCGACCCTCAGTACTTCCAACCCTCAATTATGACTCTCCCAAGACACCCAATGACACTCAAAAAGGACCCCACACACCCTTAGAACCCACAATATGGAAATTCTGCTTTTGCAGATGCTCTCAAACCTGAAGTCACACATTTTGTTCAAAGGCTCGGGCTGGAGGAACCGAGACAGGGGGGCGCGAACGCTGTTTTGGCATCGTACATTTCCATCGGGCTCAAATGCTTGTTTCGTTTTATGGTACAGGCGGTGGAAAAACGTGCTTCACGACACCGTCGCTTAACGCTTTGACCAATTAAGCGCGCGCGCGCGCACACACACACACACACACACACACACACACACACACACACACACACAGGCACACACACGGGTAAGAGTCTGTAGAGTTCAGGTAAACGGTTGAATTTTCGGAGGGTTTATATACGGGACAGATTTTGTAAGGATGCTTCCGTGGAGTCTCACTGGGTGGCACCCGCGGCGGCGGGCACGGCAGCACCGAGGGCGTTGGCAGCTTGGAGGATGGGCGAGCCGGCCAGCGGGCCCAGAGCTGTGGAGGCAGGGAGAGCAGCGATTCCTGTATGGAGATGAGAGAGGGGTAAGTAATAAAATAAAACCAGATTTCGGACCAATAAACGAGGACGACGGCCGACCCGTGATCATGTTGGCAGTGCAGGCCGCGGGGTTCGGCACAGCGACGTTAGCGGGTCCTCCCATCCGGGACTGGTCTTTCACTACAGGGTCTGAAACCATAAGGTGGAATGAATTTAGGGAAGATTTGGGACACGTTTCACTAGGCTTTTTTTTTCCAACCGTATACTCACAGAAGTATGGGTGCTCCATGGCCTCTCGCGCCGTCAGCCTGGCCTGATGGTCGTACCTTAGCAGCTTGTCCAGGAAGTCCAGGGCTTCAGGACTCACCAAGTGCTGATTCTCACTGTGCACGAACCTCTCCCACCGCTTACGTGAATGCCTACAGATATGAGAGGACCCGGTGGAAACTTGCCTTAAATTCAGAGGCAACTCAAATAACCATCCAAAAAATTCAGCCGACAGCCATCTCAATGCTATTATGATCTTTAACTCAAGGAACACCCTTACCTCAGAGTGCTACCCCAAATTTAAACATTCATCACCTTAAACACAATCAACTCTCAGACAACAAAAACACACCTTACTAGACAAATTTGGTATTAAACAAGTTTGACGATTTAACTCGAAATTACATCCACTCAAGAATTCAATCAACTTTAACGAGTTTGAGGAGCACCTTTACCCGATCTTACCTCAGAGTGATACCCTAAGTTCAAACATACAATCACTCTGTAATCGGTGCATCTCTAATATACAATGTTCTACTCCCTGGCTTATTACTGTATATAAGCCTAGGAAATTAGTCAGTTACCTCTACACTGATTCAGAGATTCAATGAATCAACTCCCTGGCTCATTAATAGATACAAGCTTTTGGAAGTGAGTCAATTGTCCCTACAACGAATAAGAGATTCAGAGAGTTGATTCCTGGCTTATTACCTTATAAAAGGTTTGGAACCAATTCAGCCATCATTAGTCTGAACTGGAGATTCAGAGAATCAACTCCTTGGCTCATTAGTAGGTACAAACTTTGGAAATGAGTCAATTGCCCCCATTTTGAATCAAAACTTCTGCCAACTGGGTTCCATGTTCATTACCAGAAACCCATCATAAAGTCGCAATATCGTAATTCAGGCCTTCGTTAAATGCGGAGCACCTGTATCTACATATTAGAAATCTCTCTCTAGAATTCTGTCTTTCTACAACTTACCAGAAGGCTTTAAGCTTACTTACATCAAAATTCATGCCAATTAGAACAAAAAGAAGCACTAAGCACATGTTTACTAATTAAACTACACATCATTAGTTTCATATCCATTAGGCACAAAGTCCTACAGACAAAGTCTGTTTGAGCAGCTAGGGCTAATCATGAACAAAAACCAACAAAAAAATCAAGTTTTAGGATCATTCTACAGAGTCAAAACAAGTATGAAAATATTAAATAATATGAAACTATAAAAAAGTCCACCACAAGTATTAAATCCGACTGAGGGAATAATCGTTAGCGCTCACCTTCCCAGTATGTCGTTAAAGCGAGGTTCAAGCTCAATGTTATATTTATCGATGTAATCGTACAGATCTTCAGTTCCCAACACTTTGGCTATTCTCACCAACTACACAGAGAGAGAAATTACACAAGGTTTAGATAAACATGTCTGTTTAAACCAATCAGGTTATTCCGTAGCTCGTACCTGGTCGTAGTTATCGTGCCCATGGAAGAACGGCTCCTTTCGGAAGATCATACTGGCTAACATACAGCCCAGACTCCACATGTCCAGACTGTAATCATACATCTGTCACACACAATTTTTCATAAATAAGAGGTCACAAATGATAGTAGATGATTTTAATAGTGTATGAATAAATCACGATTATTATGCGATCATCTAATCATGATTACTGCCTAACCCCCCCCCAAAAAAAATAAATAAATAAATAAATAAATAACTCCCTAGGGGTGTAACGATGCACTCTGCTCACTCTTTGGCTCACGATTTTCTCGCCATTATCAATTTATATTCAATAAAAGGCATTTTGAAATTTATAATTTTAATATGTAAAAATATAAATAAACTGAACAGCGCTTAAACGAGTCTGTCACCTTGCTCAGTCTTTAAAAAGCCTTTTTGTATGAAGTGTGAAAAGTGCTAGACAAAAACCTCAGCACCACAGGAAACCGTTATTTTAAACCAAGCGTTTGTGGATACGCCTTGAGACGTATGAGTGCGCCATCTGGTGTTCACAGAACGCAACGACTTTTTTGTATTGCTCCACCACCCCCCACTCTTTATTGTTCCTTTGCTCCTGTTAGACACAGCGAGCTGTGAAGAATATAAATTTTTTTTTTTTAAGGACTAATATTGGATCATGTACTCGGCATCTCTGACAAAAATCACTTAAGATTTCCGTTGCTGCTCTGGTTCTTATAATCCTGGAACCAGTTCTGATTCAGAACCCTACTTCCCACAGACCCTGGGTGAATTTTCTTGACCCACCTGATAGTCCACGAGAAGCTCCGGCCCTTTGAAGTAGCGTGAGGCGACTCTGACGTTGTACTCCTGCCCCGGGTGGTAGAACTCGGCCAGACCCCAGTCGATGAGACGCAGCTGTAACACGACATCAGGACCTACGTTAGCGCGGCCTGTGACTGATACTCGAACCCAATATGGTATGCAGTCGGAGCCCTTAATTAATGGGGTTAATTTATAGGGTGGGGGGGGGGGGTACCTTCCGGTGCTCATGGTCGATCATGACGTTGTGAGGCTTAACGTCCCGGTGCATTATTCCCATGCTGTGGCAGTAATCAAGAGCCTAACACAAAAACACAAAATTAGGAATAAGGAATAAATCAAAGCTCCGATAAAGCAACACCAAAACGGCTCGCTGCTTACCTTCAGGATTTCATACATGTAGAAGCGAATGTCGAAGTCGGTCAGCGTCTGATACAGTTGCTGAAAATTAAGAAAAAGGCGGCAGCATTAAGCAAACAAGAGAGTGAGAATCGTATATAGGCATGTCCCGTTTAACGATGGTCAGACGGCCGTTTGATTTCTCTAAACAGGTCCCTCAGTGGTATCACCATAAAACCCAAAGAAGAAAAAAAAAAAGAGGAAACAGGACACAATCCCACATGTGCATAAGTACAGTACAAAACGATACCACTATGTGAAAAGCATCTAAACTGCTGCGGCGCTACGGTAACGGCCGGTTGTATTGGTGCTTGATTACCTTAAAGTCCGTGTTATTGACGTGCTCAAACACCAGTGCTGGAGTTCTGGACTGCAGGAGGAGAAATGAGAAGCATGAGGTTTAACCGGCAAGATAAAAGGCGCGAGAACAGCGTGGGAAATTACACCAGAAACCTTAGTTTAAACTTTAATTAGTTTTATTTTTAATTGTACTACATGTTAGCCTGTTTGATTTCTGATTGTATTTGAGCAGTTTGCTGCTCATTTCTGCCCACTCACCACCGGATCTTTGACAATGTCAACAAGAGAGATGATGTTGGGGCCTCCTCTCAGGTTCTCCAGGATCTTTATCTCCCGCTTTATTTTCTTCTTCTTCACTGGCTGAGGGACAGAATCATCAATACCATTACACACCTCGCACCCTGACTCTGCCCACCATGAACAATAGCTCTTTCCAGAGACGGTTTTACCTTCAGGATCTTTACCACCACCTTCTCGTTGTTGGTGATGTTGATGGCCTCAAACACCTCGCTGTACTTCCCCCGGCCGAGCTTCCTCACCAGCTGGAAATCGTCCTGATTTCTGTAAGTCAAAGCAGAGGGTGAACGAAACGGTACCAGTTATCTTACCACAGAACCTCAGTAACACCCAAACCGATAATAAAACCGAGCCACAGATACAGTGCTGCTTAGAACTCTGCAGAGTCCATGCCATTTAGCGCAGTTGCATTTTTGTACACCAGAGGGCACATTCCCAGGAGCACATCTTACCTCCTCAGTAGGCTTGTTTGTTTACTTTGATTTTCAGCTCAACATGGCACATTGAACTCGTTCTCATTTCTTTTAAAGGCAGAGGACTAAAGGTTTGTTTAAAATTTTCATATGAGAAAAGTTATTTTGAATGGTCACTCGTCAGAAATAATAAAGGAACAAGCTACAGATTATTAAATCTCTTACCCCCACTCGACCACATGGGACTCATAATCCCAGTACTCTCTGGGCCGGTGCGTGTTCACTTCTGTATAAACCCGCGCTCGACTCGGCACTGGTCCCGACATGTCCGACAGCTTGGCGCGGGGGCAAGGGAACGGCTACACCGGGGAGAAACACAGACAAGGCGACGCTGCCACCTGCAGGGAGAAAACCAGAAGCAGCTTCGCATCTGCAGCTCCATACGCACAAAATAAGGAGGGCTAACTATAAACCAAAATGCTAATTAAGAATTATCATAAGAAAAGGTAAACTTGTGGAAAAGCCATAAAGTTTGGAATGTCTCCTAAAACATTAAATTATCACACCGTTTACAACTACAAAAATATAATAATAAAGAGGGGGGAAAAACATTTAACCACAATTTTAGCAAATGACTCAGAAAGCTTAATAAAAACAAACTTTAACAATTTCAAAATAAAAAGGATATACTCAAGATCAACCTCCTGTTTGAATAATAATAACAAGGAATAATTTAGTATTAACATTTATAATAAACTGGTGGCACACACTGGTCTAACTACACTGGCCCACCAACAGCAGGACGTGGGTTCGAGTTTGAATTCCAGCTGGATGTGGAAAAAAAAAACCATGCAGTTATTTCTAAGGCAGCTTATAAACCAGGGTTAAAATGTGAAAATAAATAAACCGAAAATAATATAAACAGTCTAATAAAATATATTTAATATAAAATAATAATAAAACATATTATAAAATAAAAATATATGAAATGTAATGACTACAAAAGAGAAAAAGCCTTAAACAAATTTAATTTATTTTTAAAACAACGCAACGAGCCCATCATTAAATATATAAAAACAATAAAAGTGAGTTTATTAATTAGTTTGAACCTGGTGTTGAGTTTATCTGGTTTAATGACAATAAACAGAAAAATAATTGTTTTAAAATTAAAAAACCTATCCAGTAGTGAATTTGCACAGCTACGTTAATCAGAATACTACAGTATTACGTTAGCATTTTAGCATAAACATCATTTCAGTCACTAAATTAACCTGGTTAGCAAAGTTAGCCTAGCAACCGAGATTAACATCTCCGGCTAAAATGCTAACACAGAGACTAGCTTAGCTATAATTAACGTTCATTCCTAACTCGCCTTAGTTACCGCTAGCGAGTTAGGTTAAGGCTGCGTTCCAATCCGCACAACTTCCAACTATGTAGTGTGCAAAACTGACGTAATACTAACAGCACTAGCGCACTATTAAGTCCCACTACTAAGCAAAACAGCACGCGAATTAGAACACAGTCTTAGTTCACGTTAGCCGATCGCTACACCACCCGGCGCCTTTTCATAAAGTTTTAACGGCATATGCTGAATTAAAACACACCAAGCCCAACGATATAGAAATGCGCTTTTACCTCCTTGCTGGAATGTGAGTGGTGAGAAGACAAGCCTTCAGCCGCGTAGAGAAATTTAAATTGTTTTCTGAGCTACAGACTTAAATTCTGCTGTCTCAGTCACAACATGGCACACAGAGAGCGCTAACCCTTATCAGAACTGCGCATGCGCTAACCAATGCCCGGTTTACAAGACCCGAACAGCGCATGCACAGTACAGTAAGACGCAATAACAGGCAACACGGTGCAAAAGTATTTAGACACCCTTATAACTTCTGGAATTTTAACATATTTTTGAACCGTTTAAACCCGATAGTTTATTTCTAAACTAGAACACAATTATAGACTTAATATCTTAAGTTACTTAATATTTTAGGCTGTACTTAGCCTCAGGTTTAATTTTATAATTAAAAAAAAATTTTAATAATTTTTTTAAACTGGCATTTGATGAGAAGTATATTTTAAATCCAGTTTTCTTAAACAAAGAAGTTATGCTACATTTAATTTCATTTCCGATGTTTTCAAATACAAAATTTAAAGTTCAATTTTAGTATTTTGTACAACAACTACTAATAGTGTATATTGTTTTTCTTTTAATTCTAGTATACCTAATATTTTGGCTCCTTGGTCTACTGTATAGAAGTAAATAATGTGGACAGTGTTTTGTTATGTTGTGCTGTGATTCTGAATAATAATAGTAATTAAAACAAAAGTCCTTGTTACAAACAGTATTTCGTTTATTGCACATCCACTGATAAGAACAAACTGTTTTACACAAAAAGTTTATTTACTTTAACTCGTACCATTTATATTAAATAAATAATAGAAAAGATTTCATGCATGGTGTGTTTGAACCCCTAGGTTTGTTTAAATGCTACAAATTTTAGTTTAAAAGATTCACAGATTTGTAGTGGCACAATTTTGTTTTATTTGAATATTATTACCCATAGTCATAAGAAAAAGGATCTTTTTTTTTAGCGAGGCCTAAACACAGGTGCTTTGTCCTATAAGCATGTTAAAAAAGTTCTTGTTAGAAAATAAAAGCGTCAGTATTAAAATACAATTGTGGTTAATTTTAGCTGAAGATAGAATCGATTCTAATGTAAAAACGTAAAAATCATTTGAGGACGTGACTGCAAGAAAGACAAAAGCAGGATGACAAGCAGAGGATAAATTCCACACTGCGTTGCTCAGTTTTAATTAGGATTACATAATATTTACATTATATAACTGTACAATTGGCGATTAGTACAAGTTCATACTTATGACATGCAGAGTCCTAAAACTAAAACATTTAAAAATGAAAACCGTCCACCATTCAGGATTTACGTATATTAAACAATCCCATACCACCACGATTAAACACGAAAAAAAAATAAAAAAATAAAAAAATAAACGCAGAACTAAAACTGGGTCGTATCAAATAGAGTTCACAGGTAACGAACAGCTTTAAAAAATGGAAATAAGAAATTATTTTATGTACAAAAAACAGCAGTGTACCGTGTTTATGGCTTTAGCACACAACTTACGAATCCATTGCTTGTTAGTTGTTGGGAGAAAAATCCCTTCAGCAGTAAATTTGGAAAGAGAGATTTAATGAAATTTCAGGGTCGTGACATTTTACGCTTACGTCTTTTAGCTAAACATAGTCTTGTTAGCTAGCTGGTTAACACGAGCAATGCACTGAGAAATCCAATTACTGGTATAAATTCCAGCTCTTTATGGATTTCTTAATCTGTTATTGATGGAAATCAGGTGGGGTTTTGAATACAGACAGTCCCGTCTAGCTTTTAATATGTACTATAACGTATATAAACCTATATTATAGTACATATTAAAAACCTCCGTTAATGATACATTTAGTATATGATGGATGTCAGAACGTATTCCCATCATAAATTGAGGAGCACCTGTAGATGAGAACCAGGAATAAAGGTTACAGTTATGAGACTATTCATCATCTGAACCATTTTCTTCCACGAGCTACGTACGGATAATGAAGTTTGACTGAACTTTCTGACTTCCACCTTCCTGCTTAAAGACGGTGTTTATGGACTCAAGGCCACGCCCTAATTTCCATATATGGAAAATCCTGGTAACCAAAGGAATGTCACACAACATGCGGTCGCTCAAATCTAGTCCAGAAAGGGCATAAAACGAGCGTCAGAACTGGAGCCTGCTGCAATAAAGGAAGCTGGTCTGGTCCGATGAGTCCCACTTTCCTGTAGATCACGTGGGTGGTCGGGTACTTGGGCACCGTCGACCAGGGAAGGTGATGGCACCAGTGGGATAATCAGGGCACCAATTTTTATCATTCACACCTCGGGTTTTGAAATAAGGTCATAAATAGTCCAAAACTGTTTTATTAATCCTTATTGTGATAATCTTAAACTCCTAAACTACCACAATACAGGACTTGTCCGGCATCTTCCTTAAATCCCTCCAGTTATATTTAATTAATACTGTAACCTGAACAGATTCTTACACATTTAATATATGAACAAAAAATTTGGCACGGCTCAGTGGAAATAACATATTATTATTATTGAACATCTTCTTCAGGATTTTTTTTTTTTTTGGTTAAAATGTAAAAGCTAAATAAATAATCTCTTTACAACAGCGGTGATAAAGAAATCCCCATCCAACCTTGAGGCAGGTGGGTTACAATAACTGAATACTACATAGAATCTGCTCCTAACATCTGGACACTTAAAGATAGTCCATAATTTAAATGTTTTGACCCCGAATAATTTATTATAATAGTTACATTATTTTTAATTATTGAAAAGTAAACCTAAACTGATTCTGGTCTAAACAGCCATAATTATCTGAAATAACAGTGATCACCTAATCACTAACACATGCTGCAGATAAACTATAAATATAAGCTCAAAATCAAAAGAAAGGTGGGAAGGTATGAAAACACACACACACACACACACACACACTCTCACACACACACACACACACACACACACACACACACACACACACACACA
>JAVSBU010340093.1:0-10672 GCA_033118015.1 Loricariichthys derbyi | reverse complement strand
CATATATACTTGATCATTTATTTATTGAGGAAAAAGATCCAATATTACATATTAGTGAAAGACAATAGTATGTGAACCTCTAGGATTAACAGTTGATTAATTTTCAATCAATATGATGACAATCAGGTGTGAGTGGGCACCGTATTTTATTTAAACAAAGTTTTATTCTATATAGTTTTATTTAAACAAAGTCTGCTGTTCCCAACACACGTTTGTGGATGTGTATCATGGCACAAACAATGGAGATTTCTGAGGACTTCAGAAAAAGAATTGTTGATTCTCATCAAGCTGGAGAAATTTAACATCTACAAAGAATTTGGACTACACCAATCCACAGTCACACAGATGGTGTGCTACCACATGGTGGTGGTAGTATCATGGTTTTGGCCTGTTTTGCTGCATCTAGGCCAGGATGACTTACCATCATTGATATAACAAAGAACTCTGAATTATGTCAGAGGATTCCATGAACTGTATCTCAAGAGAAGGTAGGTCATGCAGCAAGACAACAACCCTAAGCACACAAATCATTCTACTCAAGAATGGTTAAAGAAGAATAAGGTTAATATTCTGATATGACCAAGTCAAAGTCTTGACCTTAATCCAATCAAAATGTTTTGGAAGGACCTGAAGCAAGCAGTTAATGTGACACTCACTAATTTGACACTCAGTTTTGATGCTCACTAATTTGTAATATTGTCTCATTTTCCTCAATAAATAAATAAACATGTATAATATTTTTCACTCATTTGTTTAACTATGTTCTCTTTATCTACTTTTAGAACTCTGATGACGATTTATGTCGTATTTATGCAGAAATATAGAAAATTCTAAAGGGTTCACAAATTTTTAAGCACCACTGTAGCCACTGTCCAATTCTATGACACCACCTACCCCTACCTTTCCATTGATTCAGTACTATATACCCACTTTTTCCTCTTCTTTTTAGCGAAATGTAATTTTACTCTACTGTATATTTGTATGTTGTCAAAATGACAATACAGTCTCTTTGAATCTTAAAACATACTGGTACTCACTTGATATGGAATTCGATTTTTAAACAAATTTTACAAACATGTTTTTAGGTTAAAGCAGGTTACTGGTAGAGATATCATGAGTTAATTAAATTCTTTAAACTACTGTACATGTTTGAACAAGGATTTAGTTAGCAGTCCACTCTCAGTCCATCACAGGGCATGTGCCCATGCACACACACACACACACACACACACACACACACACACACACACACACACACACACACACACACACACACACACAGGGATATCCTAGAGACACCAGCTGCCCTAACACATTTGGAATCTAGGAGGAAACCGATGTACCTGGAAGAAACCTACACAGGCACGGGACAACACCACAGCTTACATACCTACTATACCTACTAACAGACATATTCACAGTAAAATTCATTGGCTAAAACAGTTGGCTTTTTTAAATTAAGCAAATATTTTAATCATATTTGAAATTGTGGTTTGTTCTTAAAACCTTTTATATGGTGAAATTTTAATTACATTGGTTCAATATCTATCAGTATACTATATAAGTGTCCCCTACTGCTGTGTCTTGACATATTATGTTTTTGTGTGTGGACCTGAGAACATTTTGGCATCTTGCAAATGACTTAAATTATGGTGTTAATGATTTTGTCCTAAAGGAATAATCCCTGACAAATATCACCTTCATAAGTGTTTTTTTTTTCTGCAGCCTTCTGTCCTAGAGCTTCCTTAGCTTTGTTACAAAGGTATTGTGTGGTGGGGAGCAGGCAGGCTGTGCACAGTCAAAGGTTGCAGGTGTCTACGTCTAAGTCATGTCTCTGTGTTTAAACAGTAAGCTCATGAAAAGATGCATAATTAATGGTCTCATTTCCATTTTGATTTTTTGGCTGTAATATGCTTGAATTTGCATAATCATCGAGGTGTTTACGAAAATCATAGCAAAACAAAGATGAAGCAGAGAGAATTAGGAAACATGGGAACATGGTAGGATATATAAAATGTGTTTTGGGCAGGCTATAATGAAAAAGAATAACACTCAGGAAACTGAAGAGCTTAACTGATCCAAGTTTATATTGATATAAAAATCTTAACATCCTAGATTAAGCCCTCAGACCAGATATGCTTTTTGCCAAACAAGTATTTATCTCAGAAATGGATTTGCTGTGTGCTGTACAGACAAGATTTTTAACAGAAATACATGTATAATTGGAAAGAGTCTGTGGCAACAGTACGAGATTGAGAGCGCGAGACTTTGTGATTGCTAGTGTTTTAGGACTGATATGTCACAACACTGAGTAGGCTCTTATAAAAGTATTATAGGAACACAAAGACATAGTTATCCTGAACTATTGGCTTTCTACAACTTGCTTCCCAGTGATGGAATTCCATTATCTGTGGGGAGATCAGCTAAGACCTCTTGGGCACAGCATCCAGCCTCACTGATTGTCCTAACATTCATGCACAAGCAAGCAAGATGTATTTAACAATCAACCAAGCAAACTCCAGACTATCTTTTATTCAGTACTTAACCCTCCACTTTCAACATTCACTGTAACTGCTGAAGACTTTGCTACCTTCATAAAGATGATTAACAGATCCTTTCTCTCAGGTTTCTATTCCCACTGTTGATGCACAGCTTCTCATCATGCCTTTCCACCCTTTTAAAGAAACTTATGTTACCCTTGAATCTACTATTTGAATCCCATTTCAGCACCACTGCTCAAAAAGTCATCATCACCATCATAACCAGTCCTTTGACATATGGTTAGACACTAAAAATCTTTAATATTGCAAAGAATTTAATATAATCAGTTGCCACTTTTTCATACAGACCATTGTGGCTGTTTCTGAAAAGTACGACATTTTTATCAATCGTTCATTTCCTCCCTTCAGTGGCTCCCTGTAGCTGTCTGCTAAAATGGACCAGCAGCCTCCTACATGAAAGCACTAATCAAACCCTGCTCTGTACTTGTAACCTTTGAGACTGAAGTATGCCTCATCTAGACTCACTCCTCAAGACAAGGGCAATAAAAACAATCCCCAAGAATTTTCTTTGTACTGACACCCAAGTGGTGGAAGGAACTTCAACTGGCAGCCCAAATGAATGAATCTTTCTGTCTTCTAACAGCAACTGAAGACTCAAATCTTCATCCAATACTTATGTGAGTAGTAACACTGTGAATCTCCTGTTCCATCACATCCCACCAGTGCTCTGTTTGGTTAAGATATTGTGACTCTGTAGGTCATTTGAGTACAGTGAACTCACTGTGATGTTCGAGAAACCAGTTGCAATGATTTGAGCTTTGTGAAAAAAAACGTTATTCTTCTGTCGTTATAAATGGACAGACATGGTCAGCAACAATATTAACTTAGGCAGTGGCTATTAAATAATGCCCAGTTGATATAAAGTGGCCCAAATTGTGCCATGGTAATACCCTCCACACCATTACACCACCACTGAACTGCCGGCACAATGCAGAATGGATAAATGCTTTCATTTGTTTATGCCAAATTCCGACGATCTGAATGTTGCAGCAGAAGTCAAGACTTATCAGCCCAGACAAATGTTTTTCAAATCTTCTATTGCTCAATTTTGCATGAGCCAATGCAAATTGTAGCCTCGGAATCCTGTTTTTAGCTGACAGGAATGGCACCCAGTGTGGTCTTTTGCTGCTGTAGTCCATCTGATTTAAGTTATGATGCATTTTGCACTCAGAGATGAACTTCTGTATACATCAGTTGCAACAAGTCATTATTTGACATATTGGTGCATTACTTTTAGCTCAAACTTGTGTGTCTATTCCCCTCTGACCTCTGGCATTAATAAGGCACTTTCACCTGGAGAATTGTCATTCACTGGATATTTTCTCTTTTATAGACCATTCTCTGTAAACTCTAGAGATGACTGTATATGAACATTCCATTAGATCAGCAGTTTCTGTAAAACTGTAAAAAAGTCAGTCTAGCAACAATTGAAAACAAAAAAACTACAACGAAATGTATTACAGTTTTTGTTAAATGAATAAAAATGAAACAATTATGTCTCAAAGTTTTTTTTCACCTTTAGTTTATCTGTGTGGTATAACACATGCAGATCCTGTAGCACTGCACTCACTTTATGCACTTCCTGATACGCTCTACAGGCTACAACTACAGGGCACCTCAAAGTCTGCTCTTTGATGACACCAATAAGAAAAAGGATAGCTTTAAGCAAACACGTTTGGGACAGAGCCCTTTTCTCTGCCTGCAAGTTCACCAGGGTCTGTGTCATAGTCTGTAAAGGTTGCTTTCATAATTTAGGGTGTTAATATGTTATTAAGTGGAACAGCTTTTAAGCTGTTGTTTTATGAAAGTTAAGTAAAGTAGTAAAACATTAAAAATACATAAGTGAAATTTTGCTAATTTCTTTTTTAAACTAGACTATAAAAGGTTTTTGGTTTTTGTCAAGTAAAACTAAACTAAAACTAACAATAATTAAATGACTAAAATATGACTAAAATGTACATTTTAGTCAAAAGACTATGACTAAAACTAAATCCAAATCCAGCTGAAAAAAACTTAATGCTGGTTGAAAGTCACTTAAATCATCTTTCTTCTATGTTTTTATACTCAGATTTAACTTTAGCATGTTGTCTTGCCCATGTTTATTCCCAAAAGGCATTGGGCTGCTGGCATGTAATTGGATCATTTAGATATTCGCATTAATAAACAGTTGGACAGATGTACTTAATAAAGTGACAGTATTTTAAAAAATAATATATAAATGTAATGAATTTCATATCCATACTGTTTTTTTCTCAGCTCCCTCTACATTGTTGATTACTAACAAGGGTCTTTATTTATGCTAAAACGGGAGAATGCAAAGCACATCCGTCTAGATAAGGGTGCCTGTGAAATGCTGTAAGTCTAAATATAATTCAGATGTAATTGATTTTGGAATGATAAAGTATTTACTTATTAAATCAGTAGTTACTTGATAAATATAAGTCATTTAGGTTACATACAATGTGAACAAAATTACTGTATATAGCATACTGTATATAAGCTTATTGTCTGACTGCTGCTGCAAAATGTATTATTAAATAAATTTCTTTTCTATACCATCAGAAGCTGTTTCATACAGTAGCAATCAAAAATATTCAACCCCCTAAAAATTTTAAGGATTTATCAATTTAAGTTTTTTCAAATAGCAAGATTCTGCTTTGGATGACTTCTTTATGCATTGAGTGTTACATAAAATTAGAACAGAAAATGCATGTGTCATGACATGGGGGCGAGGTGTAAAGTAGGACCCATATGCAGACAGCTTCATGAACAAGGGTAGGCTTTATTTAATGTAAATAAGGGAACTTAAAAGAACAGAAGCAAAGTAACAAATAAAAGCCCATAAATGAGCCAAAATGGCAAACCCGTAAAGGCCGACAAGGCTAGGACACATGGGGATGGCTTAGGACACGTTCAAGGTGAAGTGGACCCGGTTTTACGGCTGGCGGACCGGTCCAACCAACCACACCTATATGGAAATAACTTTAATGGTGGAATGTCCTGTACCGGCCAACCATGGGATGAGGGGAGACCAGGTGAGGTCTGGAAGGGTGCAGTGCAGGGACATGCCCTGAGCAATGACCCGCCTATGACAGCAACGAACTTGTGGCAGGGGGTGCCGAGGGTGTCCAGGTGGCACAGAGGTGCAGCTAACTGTCCATACACTGAAAATCTAAGCCCTAAACAGTTATCTCTGGTCTCCTGACCATACACCACCCTTCCTCTACGAAGAAAGGGCGGATACCATTATCCCTCACCCTCTCTGGCGCCAAAAGAATGAGGCTGGTGTGGGCACCCGCAAGCAAAACCCATGATTGTGATATATATATATATATATATATATATATATATATATACACCAGCCTCAGGATGTGCCTAGCGTGTAAAGATAAAGCCCACGCGTCTACTAGAACCCCTTCAAAACGGCCCATATCAGCAGCGCGAGCCACGGCAGATCATAACGATTGCCGGGCTGAGAGATGTAAAAGAGCGGCTTCCCGTGATGATGACCCGGCGATGAATGATCTGTGCAGCTTGCTTTTAAAATGCTGTCACTGCTGAATCCAATCCACAAGGCTGATCCAATCCAGTACCCCCCCCCCCCCACCAAAAGGGGTGGCTCCTGAAGCCCCTAAAAAGAAAAGGATCAAAAAAAGAAGATCCATATAACCCGTGATACCAGGGCACTACAAAGGCAGTTCGAGTGCTGGTAGGCCCAGGGGAAAAGGCTGGGCTGAGGGCCGGTGAGGCAAGACCCAGGCCCCACAAAAAGACCCATGGACAGCCCACCAAAAAACCAGGCTAAGGGACGTTAAACATAAAGGCTAGGCCAGTAGGACCCAAATACTAGGCCCGAGCCAGGACCACCACCAGCCAGGGAAATCGGGTAACCAGAACGACAGCCCCAAACAACCATAGCCCAGGTGCAAGTGCAGGATAGAAACTGCAAATAACCAGCTGCAACCAAAAGATAACCAAGCATCCATGCTGGGTGCATGGACCAATATGCTCCTGCACCCCACCTGGGACCACAACAGGTTTACACTGGAAAAGGGCTGTGGCCTGTCCCACGGCCAGGCAAGCAAAAGAAAACAGGGCACAGGAAAGGGGCTAGACCTATACTAGCCCCATAGGAGCCACACTAGACTTACTGCTAACACAGCCTATTTAGATAAGGCTACTGCCAGGAAAGAAAAAATGGCTAGGCTTATGGCCAGCCGGGCAAACTACTTCACCCTGACTGGGCTCACTGCTAGCTGGGAAAATACAGGGGGGACTGGGTGGGCGGGAGGGGGAGGGGAATAAGCGCAGGGTGGAAAAAATGTGCAAACCTACCCGAAGCTGCCTGCTGGGTCCAGTAGTGGATGGGTCATTCTGTCATAATATGGGGGGTGAGGTGTAAAGGATGACCCATAAGCAGACAGCTTCATGAATAAGGGTAGGCTTTATTTAACGTGAATAAGGGATCTAAAAGGAATGGAAGCAAAGTAACAATAGAAGCCCAAAAACTAAATCAAAAAGCGAAAATGGGAAACCCCTAAGACCAACAAGGCCAGGACATGTGGGGACAGCTTAGGACATGTCCAAGGTGAAATTGACCTGGTTTTATGGCTGGCTGACCTGTCCGACCAATCACACCTATGTGGAAACTGTTTTTATGGCCGGATGTCCCGAACCGGCCAACCACGGGATGAGGGGAGACCAGGCAAGGTCCGGCAGGGTGCAGTGCAGAGACAGGCCCTGAGCAATGACCTGCCTACGATAGGATTGAACCTGCGGTATCCCCTTGTGGACACATTAGGTCCGGTGCTGTTTGGATGACCACACCTGGAGTGTAGGGGGTGCCAAGGGGGACCGGATGGCACAGAGGTGCATCTAACTGTCCCTACACTGAAAAACTAAGCCAGTCTCCTGACCATACATCACCATTCCTCTATGAAGAAAGGGCAGATACCATCGTCCCTCACCTTCTCTGCAGCCAAAAGAGCGAGGCTGGTGCGGGCACCCGTGAGCGCAACCCGTGATTGTGTGCATAAGTGCCGGATATATACATCAACCTCGGGACGTGCCTAGTGTATAAAGATGGAGCCCATGCATCTACTAACACCCCCTCAAAACGCCCCATATCAGGTGTGCGAGCCACAGCAGATCATAACGATCACCGGGCTGAGAGATGGAAAACAGCGGCTTACCGTGACGATGACCTGGCGATGAATGATCTGCGCGGCTCGCTTTTAAAATGCTGTGACGGCTGAATCCAATACATAAGGCTAAGCAATAATATTGCCCGCAGCACAATTGCGCCAAGCCTTGCTGGATTCAGCCATGACATCAGGCTCACGCCAGGTTGCCAGATGGTAAATAAACGCATACTTGGCATGACGCCTGACAGCATGATATAGTATTTGTGTGTAACATTATATTTTGTTAAGATAGCTAGGTCACAATTATTCAACCTCTATATAATATTATTGTTTTTAAAGCTTTCTGGCAGTTTTATGGACTAAAGTGGAGTTGAAACATAATTAAGCCTTTGAGAACTCTATAATGATCCTTCATTTGCTTCAGCTGTGCATATATAAACCCCGCCCATGAAGGAATTCAAGGTGAGTTGCAATCATGTGAAAGACAAATGAGCTTCCAAAAAACTGAGAGAGGAGATTATATCATCAAACCTAAAGGCCCTTGGGTCTAAGAAGATTTCCAAAATATATAACATCCCAAGCGACACAATTGGGAGCATTATAAGGAAGTTTAAAATGTATGCCTGGCCATGGAAGAAAGCCCAAAAATCCATCAAGGGCCCTTAGCAACTTAATCAGGACAACTGAGAAAAACTGTGTGAGTGAAAGACACCTACAGGATGACCTGGAAGAAATGCTTTAGTAACAACTATAAGACGTGCACTGAATAAACGAGAACTTCACGGTCAGACTCCAAGACACACTCCACAAGGAACTTAACCACAAGAAACATCAAAGATCAACTAGAATATGCCAGGAGGAATTTGGATAAGGCTACAGTGTTTTGGGGGACTGATGAAACCATATTGGGATTGGAACTGCGAAAGGACAGGCTTATGAGCAGAAGAATACCATCCCCACAGTCAAGTATGCAGGTGGGTCATTGATGATGTGGGGCTGGTTTTTTTTTTTTGTTTGTTTGTTTTTTGTTGTTGTTGTTTTGTTTTGTTTTTTGTTGTGTTTTTGCAGCAGGAAATGGCAATCTGGATCGTTTACTGACAACATGGATTCTAAGAAATACCAGGCCATTTTAAAGAGGAACGTGATCCCATATGTTGACAAATTAAACCTTGGCAATCATTTTACCTTCCAACAAGACAATGTCCTAAGCACACCTCCAAGTCACCAATGCTTGGTTGAGAAAAATATCTGGGAATGTGCTGGAGTGGCCTTCTCAGTCACCAGATCTAAACTAGATTGAAAATCTTTGATGGGATTTAAAGAAGGCAGTTTCTGCATGGAATCCATCGAATATCACTGAAATAGAGGCTTTTGCATATGAAGAATGGGCTAAGATTCCAACTGAGAGCTGTAAGAAGCTTGATAGTACTTACCAAAAATGTTTGTTGGAAGTTATAAAAGCTAAAGGATGATCCACAAAGTATTAAAGTAGGGGGTTGAATAATAGAGAAATGCACATGCATGTGTTCAAAGAGATACATTTCTCATTTGAAATTCAAAGTTAGGTCAACTTCTGTTGTTAAAATAACTAACATATTAATAAATACTGTTTGTTGTTCAGTAAGGTTTTTTTGTTATTTATTGTCATTATAAAGATGTGGATAATGTCTTTGGAGTTGAGCAGGTTAAATATTATATTTCTGATTGCAACAGTACCCCCTCTTGGTCTTCATGCTTGTGTGCTTATTTTGCTGAGGGTTTTTTTTTTTTTTTTTTCGGTTTCCAAATTGTACTCCCTTAGGAGCATAGTCTGGGGTGTTTTTTTCTCCTCCCCTCTCTCCATGTATTCTGCATTGTAGCCTATTCTTTATCCCTGTCTTGCCGTCCTGTCTCCCCCTTGTTATATTGTATGTGTATGGATGGGTTGCTGGCTCATTTCGCTGGTACTTGTGACTAGTGACAATAAAGTACATATCATATCATATCATATCATATCATATCATATCATATCATATCATATCATGTCATATCATACATATAAGCCATTACATGCCTTTTTAGAGAGGACTAAAAGGCATACTCTCCTACTTCTGTGACTTCAAAGGCTGCATCTCACTAATTTTACTAATGGCACTGCTCCACTCAAGAACTCCGTCATCTGAAAAGGAGAATTGATCTGTTGAGATGGCTTTTCCAACGTTATACCTAACACCAATCAACAAACATAGATGGACCAGAGTATCAGCATGAAACAATACTTCTGTTAGTGTATATTTTTTAAACTGATCATTAAACAAAATAACAACCTAACATATCAGCATAGATTGAATAGGCTGTGACTGCAAAAGCTGATAGGGAAATTGCATTTGGCTGCCTCAAGACAATCAGCAAAGTGATTAGCAATTCCTTGAGGGCTGAGATTGCTCTTAAATTGCATTGGGAAATGTGTTTGATTGAAATCAATTCACCATTTACGTTTCACCATTTATCATATACCATTTGCCATATAACCTTTGTATCTAGAGCAGGTGGAGATATGCACTTGAAAGAAGAGAAATGAAAGTCAGCCATAGCAAGATGGAGTACATGTGTGTGAATGAGAGGGAGACGGGTGGAACAGTGAGGCTACAAGGAGCAGAGGTCACAAAGGTGAAGAACTTCAAGTACTTTGGGTTGACTGTCCAGGGAAAAGGGGAGTGTGGTAAAGAGGTTAAGAAGAGAGTCCAGGTAAGATGGAGTGGGAGGAGAAACGTTTCAGGAGTGATTTGTCACAGAAGGTTGGCAGCAAAGGTCAAAGGAAAAGTTTACAAGTCTGTGGTGAGGCCAGCTGTGTTGTATGGTTTGGAGACAGTGGCACTGACAAAAAGACAGGAGAAAGAACTGGAAGAGGCAGAGGTACAGCACAGGTTAAACAACTAGGAGATAAAGTTAGAGAGACCAGACTGAGATGGTTCGGACATGTCCAGA
>JAVSBU010340083.1:0-10672 GCA_033118015.1 Loricariichthys derbyi | reverse complement strand
TATCCACAGACTGCATAGTGAACAGTAAATCCCAAAATAATCCAAACATATATATCAGTGCCTACTGCTTCAATGTGTTGTTTTCCACCATAACATTAGCAAGTTTGTGTTAGCGCTAAAATAGTACAAAACGAAATAAAATATGGACCAGAAGGACTTTGAGTATAAACCATGATACAAATCAGGTCTAAAAACTATAACAATTAAGGGTGGATTGTGGGGGAAAGGGTAAAAATTGGTGGTGGGGGTGGGGGGTGTTAGGGGGTTGGAGGCTGGGGGCCTGTGCCCCAGTAAAGCTTTAGGTCTAGCAACGCCCCTGCAACAAACCATGAACAAAAGACCAACGTTAATATTAACACTCGATACAAAGTGACTAACAACAACATAAAGAGGGACAAGTCTGAATCGTAGTCAAACAAACTCAGGGTCTAAACCGGATCAGTACACACAATAACCAGAGGGCAAAGTGAAAGTCGAAGTCGTAAATACAAAGGCAAAAGTCAGAACCAGAATAACTCTCAGAATGTAACACTCGGTAAAGGCACGGGAAATCAGCGCAATACTTCGCAAAGTAAATCCGTAAGCTTGGAGCTTAAATAACCTGGGCAATTAGAATTCAGGTGAGCGTGATCTGGTTCTCTCAGCTGACGTGCTGATCGGAGTCACGTGGTCCACTGTGGCAAGCTGGGACTCGTAGTTCCCAGGAGCTACCGAGGTAGGGTTGGCGGACGGCATGACAGTGCCCCCCCAAGAGTCCGGGACGGGCAAGGTAAGAAGCTGCCTGTGACAACCACCAGCAACCCTGCCTGAGGTTTTGGATGGATGACTCCCGAAGCTGTCTAGGTGCTGGATGGGCGAGGAGGTCCTGCCACGACCCCTGGAGCTGGCCCCCCTATGAGCAGGACCTGTACTGGCTGGCCTCCCGTGCGGCCTCCCTCTAGGTCGGTGTGCCGGCTTCTCTGGGTGCTGTCTGTGAAAGTCAGCTATGAGTCTGTCTGGAGTCCAGCACCTGACAGACAGCATAGACCGGGTTCCCATCCACCTTCAGGTCGGGTGGCGGAGCAGTCTCGGGTGAGGCCTCATCTAGTGGACCGGGAATGACAGGTTTGAGGAGGGATACATGAAATGAACTGGACACTATATACTGAGGAGGCAGATCCAACTTGTACGTTACTTCATTTATTTTCTTTATTACTTTGAACAGTCCAATGTACTTGGCATTTAATTTGTATTTCCCCTCCCCAAACCTGAAGTCCTTGGTGGAGAGCCAGACCCTGTCTCCTAGCTGGTAGGTGGGGTTGTCAGCCCTATGACAATCGGCCTGTACTTTCTGCCGCCTGATGACTTCCTCAATCCTCATGTGAGTTGCCTCCCATACCTGTTCGCTCCTGTTCATCCATTCGTCCACAGCCGGGACATCGGTCACCACCCCTATCCAAGGTGCGAGAGGAGGCTGGTAACCTAGAACACACTGAAATGGGGTAATACCTGTGGAAGTTTTACTGAGTGAATTTTGAGCCATCTCTGCTCAAATCAAGTATTTAGATCAGTCTTTTTGGTTTTCGTGACAAAAAATTCTGGGGAAGTTCCCAAGTTCCTGATTGGCCGTTAGATTGGGGGTGGTAACCTGATGTTAGACTGATCATGACTGAGATGCTCTAAGAAACCAGACCACACTCTAGACGTAAACTGTGGGCCCCTGTCAGACAGGATATCCTCATGAATAACAAAATTACGAAACACAAGCATAAATATGGCTTTTGCTGTCTCCCAAGCTGTGGGAAGGCCTTTGAAAGGGATCAAATTAACTGCCTTAGAAACCATAAGAATGGTGGAGTATCCGTCTGACAGGGGCAGATCAGTGACAAAGTCTACAGCAATATGCGACCATGGGGGAACTGGGATAGGAAGAGGTAAGCGTTTGCCTGCAGGTAGTGTCTTAGGCGTCTTACATTTGGCACATACCGTACAGGATGCTACAAAATTATGGCTGTCCCGGTTCATCGACTTCCACCAATACCTGTTACCGATAAGTTGGTGAGTGCGAGTCTCCCCAGGATGTCCCGACGTGAGTGACGAGTGGGCCCATGTAATTAGTGCCGTACGATGCTGTGGGTGAACAATTTTTATCAATGGGACATTGTCTGTGTGCAGGATTGTCCTTTAACCTTTGTTCTATGACGCCGTCCAACTCCCACGGAATGGCTCACATTTTTACAGAGGAAGGCAGAATGTTCTCTGGGGCATCTGATGTACTGAGACTATCCTTCTTGGTATACCTCCTGGACAAAACGTCTGCCTTAATGTTTCTCAATCCCGGTCGGTATGTTATGTTGAACCTGAAGCATGCAAAAAATAGGAACCACCTAGCCTGCCGAGGATCGAGTCTCTTAGCATTCCTTAGTTATTCTAAGTTCTTATGGTCCGTAACTACCAAAAACGGGTGGCTGGCCCCCTCCAACCAGTGGCGCCACTCCTCTAGCGCTAATTTAACCGCCAGGGGTTCATGATCACCTATGCCATAGTATCTCTCAGCCAGAGATAGTTTACAGGGGAAAAAAGCAATAGGATACAACTTTTGTGGTGTGCCCTGTCTTTAGGACAGCACCGCACCTACCACAAGTTCGGAGGCATTGACCTCCACAATGAAGGGAAGTTCAGGATCCAGGTTTTTTAATACAGGTGCGCTGGTAAATGCCCTCTTGTGGGCCTCAAAGGCCTCCTCGGCCTAGGGTGTCCACCTGAGTCTCTTGGGGGCACCCTGTAATAGAGCAGTGAGAGGAGCCACCACCATACTCTAATTTCAAAAAACCGCCTGTAAAAATAAGCAAAACCTAGAAACCTCTGTAATTCCTTGGCTGTACTGGGTACTGGCCAGTTCGCCACTGCTCCCACCTACTGGTTGTCCATCATGATCCCATTCGTGCTGATGAAGTATCCTAAAAAGGTCACAGACTGGAGGTGAAATTCTCACTTCTCACCTTTAATAAAGAGGTTGTTCTCCAATAGCCTTTTATGTAAAGAGCGTACCTGTTGGACATGTATCTCCAGGTCTGGAGAGTAAACTAGTATGTCATCAATGTAAGCTATGACATATTTGCCAATCATGTCACAGGACATCATTTATGAAGGAATGGAACATGGAGGGAGCGATGGAGAGATCGAAGGACATTACACGGTACTCATAGTGCCCCCTGCTGGTAATAAAGGTGGTCTTCCATTCGTCCCCCTTCTTTATCCTAATTAAATTGTAGGCACTGTGAAGGTCTAATTTAGTGAAGTAATTTGCTCATCTCAACTGCTCCAGAGCTGCAGGGACCAGAGGCAAAAGGTACGGGTATCTTTTCGTGATCTCATTTAGACCCCTGTAGTCAATGCAGGGGCGGAGGCCTCTGTCCTTCTTCTTCACAAAAAAAAAAATCCCGAAGCAACTGGTGATGTGGAATGTCTAATAAAGCCCTGTTGTAGGGCCTCGTCGATGTATTCCTCCATGACCTTTTCTTCCTGTTGCGTGAGGGGGTAGATACAAGCTTTAGGGAGAGGGGCCCCCTCAATGAGGTCAATGGCACAATCATATGCATGGTGAGGGGGAAACAAGGTAGCCCTCCTCTTACTAAAGACCTCTCGGAGGTCATGATACTCGGGGGGAATGACCACCTCGTTGGCCGTCTCAGGACTCTCCACGGAAGTGGATTGTAGATGAACCACGGGTCGCACGAAACAGTTTTTATAGCAGGTCTCAGACCATTCTTGAATCTCCTGAGCCTTCCAGGAGATTTGTGGATTGTGTTGTGCTAACCAGGGAAGACCTAGAATAATTGGGAACTCTTTTGGTAAATGAAGTTCCCCTCTGCTCCCGAGTCGATGAGTGCTACAAAGACATAAGGGGCAGTGCACGTTAATGGGCAACACGAACAAGTTTGTGACCAACCCCTGAGTGGGTAGACTCAACACATTAGCGAGTGAAGATTACTTCACATGCTTTCCAGGGGTGGCACCTTGCATGGGCTCTGGCAAGCCTGATATTCACGATAGAAGTGCCCTGAAGCCCCACAATAGAAGCATAGTCCTTCCTGAAGTCTGGTTCTCCTCTCCTTGGGAGTGATGTGCATTGAGTCACACTGCATATGTTCAGGTGATCGTTCGAACATGGTCTACGAACCTAGAGGCTGTGGAAGTGCGAGAATGGAATGTTTACTGGGACGTCGGTGGAGTCGATTCTGATAGCCATATCAATTATTTCATCCAGGGTGAGATCGTCATCTCTACAAGGTAGTTCTGTTACTACCTCATGACAAAGTCCATTGCGGAAAGCAACCAACAGACCTGGCTTGTTCCAACCGCTCCCAGCAGCTAGAGTACAGAACTCTAAGGCATCTGATGCCACAGTTCATGTGCCCTGACGTAAGCAAGCCAGCAGTTCACTCGTACTTCTGCCCTCACACTGGTGATGAAATACCATCTTAAACATTTTTATAAACTTGCAGTAAGTCGTGGATCCCAAATTGTCCCAAGCCAAAGTGGCCCAACGAAGTGCCTTATCAGTCAACCGAGTCACAAGGAACGAAATCTTGGTTTGAGCCGAGCTAGCAGGTGAATTCTTAAAAAATAGTTCACACTGGAGCAAAAAACTCGAACATGTATCAGGGTCACCAATGCACTTCTCTGGCTTACTCACTAGAAAAATAAATATGCCACTCGACTCTCCAGAAACCTGACCAGTAACCGTTGGATTAGGTTTTATAGTCAGGGAACGGAGATCAGTGGTGAGCTCTTTCACGCTAGCAACAAACTGAGCGAGCTGTTGTTGTTGCGCTGCCTGACATTGCTCAATACCAGCTACCAATTGGGAAAACTGGGAGATAGCTTGCTGATGTTGGCCAAGGATTTGACCCTGGGTCTCTAAAGCCTGGTGACAGGCTTCTACATCCACCGTCTGTTTGTATGGCGAAGTATTCTGTAACATGGCTATGGAACAGGCAGACGTGTGCAGATGTAAAATAAATAGAACTTTAATGAAAACACAAAGTATCTCAACGAAATCAACAAACCAAAGACAAACGCTAATATTAACACTCGATACAAAGTGACAAAACAACAACATAAAGAGGGACAAGGCTGAATCGTAGTCAAACAAGCTCAGGTTCTAAACCAGATCAGTGCAAACAATAACCAGAGGGCAAAGCAAAAGTTGTAAATACAAAGGCAAAAGTCAGAAACAGAATAACTCACAGAATGTAACGCTTGGTAAAGGCACGGGAAATCGACGCAGTACTTCGCTAAGTAAATCCGTAAGCGTGGAGCTGAAATAACCCGTGCAATTAGAATTCAGGTGAGCGTGATCTGGTTATCTCTGCTGACGTGCTGATCGGAGTCACGTGGTCCGCTGTGGCATTCTGGGACTCGTAGTTCCCAGGAGCTACCGAGTTGGTGGACGGCATGACAGATGTGTTATTTTAGTGTTCCCTTTATTTTTTTGAGCAATATATAAGGCATGTAGAAGCACTATACATCTGTGTAGAAAACAATAATAAAATAATAATAAGTTTCACTTATATAGTGCCTTTCAACAACCCAAGGTTGCTTTACAAAACAATGTGACATTTACAAAGCAGAATTATCCAGTACTGATAGAGGAAGAGAAGTATAGTGAAACTAAATGAGATTTTATTAAAGTTTTATATTCAGCGAGAGAGAAGTATTAGAGCATACAGAGAGAGGAAGAGAGTTCCAGAGAAAGGGGGCAGAAACACTGAACGATTGACCCCCCAGGGTGCTCAGCCTGAATCTAGGAACCACCAGGAGTTTTGCATCTGCTGATCTAAGGTTACTGGGACACTGAGGTAAAAGGTCAGATAAAGTAAACATTGTAGAGTTTTTTGCATATTTATTTTTGCATCTTATTTAACCCTCTGCAATTCTATGAGCAAAGACGGAAGTAGAACGAACTTGAAAGATAGGTGTGTCTTATTTGTATGATCTGACAGCATTTAGTTTAATTATTAATATTTTAATAATTAGTCTTTGTGAGCTAAAGCGGCCTTACACTCCATACTCTAATATCTCCTATTAATATAGCTTATCTATTTTAGAGTTTCATACTGACATGCAAACACAGAGCTATCATTCATACCTGTCTGAGTTATTATTATAACATGCAGGTATTACACCTTATTTGAGTCAGAGATCAGGTTCAACATATATTATCAATAAGCAATAAGCTGTTGTTGTTCGGAAGTTAACCTGAGACTTCACAGAATCAACACAACTTGTAGGATGTATTAAGCATTCTATAAAAGGATTTCTAAGATGATAAGGAAATAGTAACATATTTAATAATAAATAATCTTAACTTTTCAATATCCCCAAATATCTTGCTCTCCATAAAAATGTCTTGTCAAAATTAAATAAATTCAAAATATGAACATGCAGCATAACAAAACTTTAAATCTAAATAAAATTTTTGCTTTTCAACAATAACAAATTAAATCAAAGTCAAATTAACTCTTCTGCTTTCTGTATCTTATTAAATTAAATATCACCGGCCCATTAATATCAATAATATATAAAATGATCTCATGGCCCGGATATAAATACATGGATAATGGAATGCCAACGAAGGTAATGAATTGTCTGTCAGCCATTCTCTGGCTGATTCTCCCTCAAAGCTTATCTCAAGAAAAACTCTTATGGCAAAAATGTACATAATGGAATCAATCAATTCACCTGGCACAAACCCAATGGTCAAAGTAAATCATATATTGATTATTGGTTGGTATCTGATGTAATCTTAGATTATGTAAATGAAACAGATTGTGAACTGTCCCTTAAGTGATCACTGTACTGTCAATTTGAAACTAAAATTGCTAAGAAATGTAGAGTTCTGTCAATCTATTAAAAAACTAATCCAAAATATCAATAATGATAATACTATTGAAAATGCAATAGTTCAATGGGAATACTTAAAGTTTAGCATTAGAAAGCACTCAAATTTGGACAAGATTTAAACAGAAAAATGTAAGAGGCAAGAAAATGTGGTGGTCAAAAGATCTCATGTTCCTGTAAAGTAAATTAAATTGGAGTGAAGAGGATAAAAAATAAAAAATAAACTGCAGTCCGAATTGGATGAGATGTACATAAATAAAGCCAGGGGTGCATACATTAGATCTAGAGCCAAGTGGATTGAAGATGGACAGGAGAATACTGCATTTTTTATTATTTAAAAAATGTAGCTAGAATATATAATTCAATTAATAGTCTCATAATTGATGGTATTGAATATTCAGAGCCCAAACAAATAACAGAAGAATTATTTAACTTTTACAGTCATCTTTACAAATCTTCACCTGTGAAACAAAATATTTCATTCTGTTTTGATAAAATAAGTAATTTAATTCCTGTTATTGAAGAAAATTTTAAAAAGTGAATTTGATCATGATATAAAAAATACGGCATCTGATCATTCACCCAGGCCAGATGGATTAACAGCTTCTATACTTCTATAAACATTTCTGAGAAGACATAAAACTCCTGTTGTTTAAGGCTATAGAAGAATGTGTTACCAGGGAGGAACTCACGGAAACGATGAAACAGGGTATAATAAAACTAATTCCAAAAACCTGGGAAAGATAAGAAAAACTTAAATAAATTAAGACTGATTACACTTCTGATCACAGACTATAAGATTCTCACAACAGTCTTAGCAACAAGATTAAAAACTGCTTTATCGGAATTAATTAATACGGTTATGTTTCTCTATCAAATAATGTTTCTCTATCAAACAGCACATGTCCCAGATTCAAGGTACAAAGAGGAATCAGACAGAGTTACAGCATCTCACCTCTTTTATTCATTATGATCATGGAAATATTAGCAATAACTATAAAAAAAATTCTAACATTGATGGGCTGGATGTAAACAACCGTAAAATAATCATAAGTCCATTTGCTAATGAAACAGAACCTTTTTCTTAAAGAACAAATACCATTGGCTTTAAAAACAATAGAGATGTTTTCTCAAGCCTCAGGTTAGCAATTAAATTTAACCAAATGTGAAATTATGAGCATACATAACTGCTCTGAATCTTCAGTTAACAATGCTTGAGTAAAAAAAAAAAAGAGGTTAAATATTTAGGAATCTGGGTTACTAAATGTACAACAACTAGCAAAAGAAAAAATGTACAAGAGATAAATGTATGACATTGAACAATTGGCTGTAAAGGGACTTGACATTATTTGGTAGAACAATGTTATCAAAAATTGAATTTATATCAAGGCTGATCTATCCTGCATATTCCTTTGCTGTCCATACAAGGCTTATTAAAGAGATCAACAAAATTAATTTTAACTTATTTGGAAAAACAACATCATTACATCAGAAAAAGTGATTTGCTGAAAAAGTATGAGGAAGGTGGAATCAAGGCAATTGATTCTAAAATTATGAATGAAATATTAAAATCAGATGGCTCCAGGCCTTTTTAAAAAATAGTGACCTTATATGGTTCGTAGTGCCAACATTTGTATTTAGTAAAGTTGGAGGTATTGAGTTTTTATTAAAATGTGATTTTGAAATATCTAAATTACTTCTTAAACTCTCTACCGTCCACCAGCAGGTTTTGGTACAGTGGAAATTGGTATTCAAGCACAATTTCAGTCCTCATAATGTTCTATTGTGGAATAGAGTGGAAGGAAATCTCTATTTATGGAAAATGGGTTGCAAAAACACATCTGGTCTATTATACACATTTTGGATGAAAATGACAATATATTTAATTTGGAGGAATTTAATCAAGTACAGCATTGATTTTTCAAAGGAAACTTACAAGAAAGTTATAAATAACATCCCAAACATCCTTATTCAGTCAATAAAAAAAACAATTTGTCTAACATAACACCAAGATTACATAAGATTAAAATTAATTATGTGGACATTGTAGATAAAAAAAATGTAACAATAAGTTTATAAGTCAATATTTAAAATGATGTACCCAGGACAAACAAAAATAAACATCAATCTTGATAAATCTGTAATATCTAAAATTAGGAAAAAATATTTAACATTCCCAGTTCCTCCCAAATATAAAGAACTACATTTTCAAATCATAAATAATATATATCCCTCCAATTAGTTTATAAGAGTAAGATTTAAATTTGAGGTAGAGAATTGTGGTTTCTGTAATACAAAGGTTGAAACGACTGAACACTTATATTATGAGTGTGTTAAAGTTCTACAACTTTTTGTCTTCCAAATCCATATCTATAGATTTCTTCTCCTTTCAAAATATTCAGTTTGGTTTATTTCTTGAAGATAAAAATGTGGAATTTTTGATTAATAATATAATAATCTTAACAAAATATTATACTCATAAATGTCGAATTACAAAATGATCCCCCTCATTGTCAGCTTTTAAAAACAAACTCTCCCTGTTTAAAAAATATCTGAGTATGATGCATAACACAAAAGCAAAGAATTTGTGCATGATAATAGAACAATTTCAGCTATTAATCCCTTAGAAGTTGTTTTTACTTTTTCTCCTTTTCCCCTATTTTTTTTACTTTATTAAAATTTTTATTTGCATTATTATTCTAAAGTGAATTTCTTGTTTATATACTGAAGGAGATATGTTGAATATGTGAATGAATGATTTTTGAGATGCGAGTGTCATGGTTTTTGTTATTGTGCTTGGTGTTTCAATTTGAAAAAAAAAAAAGAAAAAAAAAAAAAAAGAATGTAACATTGCCTCTTCCATGTGAACGGAGTTTGTACGTTCCCTTTCAGGTTAATTTTTGTTTTTAAGTAAAAGTTTGTTTTCTGAAATGTAAATTTGTTTGGGAACTTGTAAATGTGTTAAGGTTTTGTATTTTTGTTATGTAAAACGTTTTTCAAAGTATAAATTTTTCTCCAGCTTTGTAAAAGTGTTTTTGATTTTGTAATGTTGGTTTGCCCCTCTTGGCCACCGTAGTATTGTGCCTCATCACATCGCCAATTGTGAGGAAGTAAACAAATTAACAATTAAACAGCAAGACACCAAAAGGCTATTAGTATTTTTTTTTCTTTGTGAGCAGGTAGAGGATTACTTTATGATGTATAACTCTTATATAGAGCGAGTCTGATACTTGAAGTCCTGTGTGTGTATATGTGCACTTAGTGGATCAAATTCAGTGACATCTCTTAGTAGTTCTGTGCCTCCTCTTGGTCTCCTCTTTAACTTTTCAACAGCTCTAACAATCCACTAGAGGACTGATGCTGGCAAAAGGCCACCCGATAGCCTGTCTGAAAAAAAATGCTTTTTAATGTTTTTGCACAATGACCCAAACAAATCAGATTGTTTTTGTGTGGAATCTGCAGAAGGACTAAAGCGTTCTTGTTCACTAAGGAGTACAGGTGTCACAGTGGCTCAGTGTATGCACTGGTGAGGGGACCAGAGGCTTTTGATTGATTTGGGGACAAAAGCTCTGAACAGTCCCAGTGAAACACAATGAGAGGAGAGCAGAGCAGCAAATCAAATCAACAACAGGAGCAACAGGAGAGGGAAAATGCAAACGAGGGAATTTAAATAGAAGGTTTTTGCATTTGACTCTCTATTTGCTCTTGGGATTTGTATTTTGTTATGTAAAATATATTAAAGGATGTATCTTAATAGTGTCAAGAGATAGTATAAACAATTACAGAG
>JAVSBU010340064.1:0-10672 GCA_033118015.1 Loricariichthys derbyi | reverse complement strand
TCTACATGCTTTGCAAGTGGGAAAACCTTAAAAATCAGCAGTGTATCAAATACTTGTTCTCCCCACTGTAGGTGGCACCCCTGATCTGCTCTATATGAGAGACCCAAGCCACCGTCTTAAGAAGCATCCCTTTAGCAGTTACACACTGGGAAATGCACATCCAGTGCCTTCTCAGTCCTGGGAACACACTGGTCTTCAGGTTCCAAGAACCACAGTTGCCTTTTGGCCGCAGTCATCATAACAGAAAACTGCAGCATCTGAAACCTCACCTTCTCAGAGGCAGGATACGAACCAGGTGATTCAGAACTGCGAATCCGCAGTCTAATGCTTCATCACAGAGTTTAAAACATCTTGAAACATCCAGGGAAGCTGCTATATATGAACTCCATATATGAACTCAAAGGCAACTGAAACCTCACCTCACCAGAGTGGTTCATCACTCAATTTTTCATAGTACCGTACTAACCCAACCTGGTTCATATCCCGCCTCTAGCAACGTGAGGTTTCGGTTGCATCTGCTGCAGCAAAACATTTAAGCTGCATTTGTTCTGTGTTCTCAACCAGTTTGGTCAGCAATTCAATATAAAATTATAAGATTTTAGGTATGCAAATAAACCTTTTGTAATAAATGGGACTACTACTGCATATTTTTAACTATCTGAAATATTTATACTAATTCTTATGACGTGTCCTTATTTTCAAATTTTTAACTTTACAACAAAACTAACAAAAATGTCATTTTTTAAAAATTCATTAATTTTCTTATCTGTTTAATATGTTTGATCTTTTTAAATTATGTTTTCTGAAATTTCTTTCATGTGAAAATAACTAATTAAACAAATTTCTCAATTATAGTGTCATAGAGAAAGTCGCTCATAAAAATAATACAACTTTCAATATGTAATGTGGATTACTTTAAAACTTAGAAAACTTACTTTAAATTACTCCCTAAAGCTCATTAATTTGCACAAGCCAGAAAAACAAGGATAAAACCAAAAGCCCTTTAAATTGAAAACACTGGTTTTCAAAAAAATAAAATAACTTTGTTTCTGGTTTTCCTGAGGCTGTCGACCCAGTCTGGCCAACAGATTGGTCAGTGTGTACAATGTGCAGTTTTGCACACTAAAACACTGAATCTATTTTTTGATTTGTTCAAATGATTCAAAGCTTCAGAAAACTTTTTTATTGAAAAAATGTAGTAGGTAATCACACTTAAAATCTGATTTTTACTATTCAGCTGTTCTTTGACACTTAACTCGTCCTGCAGTTTTTGAGATATCGACACAGGACAAACACTGAAACGTGCAGAATTCTCAGGAGATGAGTGTATACAGATAAGAAATCTAACGTCGCAGTCGCGCACTATTCGTGAAAACGGGAGAAAAATTTCCCATTGACTTAACATTAAGGCCAATTTCCGACAGACATAACTCTGTCAATTTTTGAGCTAGAAAAACGAAAATCGGCATGCTTGGACCGGGGGGCACCCTGACCCGGCAATTCAAGTCACGGAGTGATCGTGCACTCCATTCACTTTTTATCACTCCGAAATTTCTGCCCATAGGAAAACCATTGAGCACACTCTGATGTCAATGAGAGTTTAGGGAAAGCTTAGCAGAGAGGCAAAGGAGGGCCCAGACAGGGCAGAGAGGACTGTTTTTGCTCGTTTTTGTGCATCTTTGCACATTGTTGCAAATTTTTGCTCGTTTTTGAGCATTTCGCACATTTTAGTTAGTTTTTATGCATTTTTGCGCATTTTTATAGATAGATAGATAGAGATTTGTTTTCACAGACTGTCATATTGCAGGTAACACAGGTAACACAAAAACATTTTACACAAATACACACCAAAAAAAAAAAAAAAAACAGCAAAGAGGCGAAACTTTAGCTTGGTAACTTATTGAGAATGGACACTGCAGTATGTGGGGTTTTTTTGCGCATTTGTGCGTATTTGCGTGTTTTTGCACGTTTTGCCTGTTTTTGCACGGTTTTGTGCATTTTTGTGTGTTTTCGCACGCGTTTTTTGTAGTTTTTGTGCTTATTGGCGTGTTTTTATGCGTAATTGAGCGTTTTGCGTGCTTTTGTGCATTGTTACGAATTTTTGTGTGTTTTCGTGCATTTTTTGCATGTGATTGTGCATATTTTCGCCCGTTTTTTGCAGGTTTTTGAATGTTTTTCCTGTTTTTGTGTGTTTATGCGCATTTTTATGCGTTTTTGCGAATTTGTATGCGTTTTTCCGTGTTTTCGCACGTTCTTTGCACGTTTTTTACGTAATTGCACATTTTTGTGTGTTTTTGAGCCCCAGACTGGGCATGCATCATTGCAATCACACTTGCATTTTCTACAGGAAATGCACATCTCTAGTTCACATTTTTCTCTCACACTAATCAGTAATTAAGAATGAACCCACATTACATTGTTACAGAAAAAAGTAATTTGATTACTTTGTACCACATTACCCCAACACTTCTTTCGTACCACCTAGAAAGCCACCATTAATCCCAAAAAGAATAAAAAAAAAAGTGCACTTGGCGTTTCATTGTTGTTTGAGAATAAGGGTAGAAAAATTCCATTTTCTGCATCGTACCTGTTCATGTAGAGCATTATGCCATTACTTTGCATATAAAAAGTATGACTGTGACACCACGGTAATTTTCTATGCAGTTAGTGTGATTATAAACAGCCGTTCTCAGTAGGTAGTGACTCTGTGCGTTACTCACATCTTTTACCTTCTTGCTCTGTGGGGTGAAGCAGCCGATGGCGTCTCTGTTTCGTGTGGCGTGGGCTCGCGTTGAGCCCTCCAAACGCTGCTGCACTGAAGCTGGGATCTCCATGTACAGCTGGTAGGACAGGTTCCTCAGCACACACACACAGTTCTCTACACCCTGGATTTGAGGAGCATGAGAAGTCAGGTGTTGATGGCGTTATCAATTTAAATTTCTTTCTTCATTCAGGGTTTTGTAGTATTATTTAATTAATTTATGGACGGCTCCTCATATTTCGTTACTCGGGGCTGACCTTATCCTCAGCTTTGCCTTCCTGTATAGAGTTCTGAATGTAGCCTACGAGGGAGTCCACCAAGCCACGAGTGTCTCTCATCTGCTGCCTTGTCCTCCCATTCACTGAGCTCAAGTTTCTGCAGAGAGAAACAACCGACAAAGCAGTCAAACATTGTGTGCCAAGCTTAAACACAAAGCATGCAGTAAATCTTACGACTGTGTAACGGCGCTTGTGTTTGCAGGTGGTTGGACTGCTTGTAAAAAGGCTGTTCTGATTATAAAGGTACATCTAAAAAAATTAGAATATCATGAAAAAGTTCAATGTTTTTGTCACTCATTTCAGAAATGTTGTGCTGAATTCGTTACCCCTGCCTCCAGCAAGGGCAAAGACATTTTGCACGTACGACCCAGGATGGATCTGCCAAATTTGGCGTACATTCAATAATTGGACGTAGCTTTCTTTGTGATTTCGGAGGATTATTTAATGAATGTGTGGATTACAGGACAGTTGTAGAATAGTTTTTAGTAATATAGTAAAAATAGTAATGTTTAGCAATTAGTTTATATTTGTTGCAGAAGGCTGAGACGCCACATGAAAGAACAGAGAGGAGTAAGAATTACTGCGTCTTTGCAACGCAGCCACCAGAGTGATTTGTTCTCGTTTCTCAGATTCTGCACAATTCTCAGTTTACTGATCTCTTGTGGACAAACCTGCTTCTGTCATAACTACAACAGGAAATTCCCAGTTAATCCCAGATTGATGATGGGGATATATACGAGTACCTGTCTGTTGTACTTCTCTTATTCGTTAAAGAGAAAACAAAATTGAAAACCATTACGTGGTGGATATTAAGCTGTATGTGAAACAGTGTGCTACATAACATAATGTCCTGATAACATCTGTATTACATATTTGACTGAATATAAATTGGACGTTAAGTAACGCACACCTGTATACGTATAGTTTGTGTGTCTACACCGTGTACCTAAGACATCCTGTAGTGTTGTAGAATATATCCATCTCTGAGAGGCTCTGCTGGATCACTCCAGAATCTCCTCCTCCTGAGAGAGGAATCAGCACTCTCTCAGTCAGCTCCGTTAGACACTCCCTCGCTAATTTCTCCTTCAAACTGTCCTTAGATGATAAGTTCCACAGAATACCTGCAGAGGAGGAAAGCAAGCAAGAAGAAAGACGTTAAAATAACAGAACTAGAAACTACAATAATGGACGCTGCAAGCTTTGCATTCATTTTCATACCCATTTAATCAAATTCAAATTTATTGGGGTCGACTATCCACATGGTGCAAGATGATAAACAACCACGGACAAGGCACAAGTCCATCATCTTGGGACACATTTGGACAACTGACCTAACACATGGAATTTGTGTTACTTCTTCTTGATCTATGAATCCCATCGCACACCCAGCAGCACTTACAGCGCCATCTGCAGTAGCCTGAAGTTACTACCACCTTAAAGACTACCACGCAAGGTGACTCTTTTTTGTCTAGACTCTATAATCATACTATAATACACCTAGTCATCAGAGAAGATTAGTGGAAATTGTCATTATTAATTAAATTATTAATCCAAAAGGCACGAGTTAGATCAAATGGTGTGCGCATGTCCAGTGATGGATTAACACTCCGTCTGGGGTTAAGTGGGTATGAAAAAGAATAAGATAATTAATTAAATTGGTAGTTTTCGTACCAAAGGATGTTACCAATCTCTAAAATAAGCCCACGTGGACTTTTGATCATAATGAGCTCTAAGTGCCGTGACCTTTATGAGTCGAAGTGGATTTTCACACTCAGCAGATAACAGAATTGCTCAGGAACATATCTCTGAACCACCTGGCAACGAGCACAGACAACCAAAGAACTTCAAGGCCTGTTTAATATGTGTGGGTGGAGATGGAGGGGGGTAAGAAAAGCACAAAGGAGGCCTCTGGGAGGCCAGTGGCCACCGTCCCACATGATTTCAGAGCTGGAGGGAATCCAGAGAACAGTCTGCCCATTTTCTATCACTCTCTGACTCCTTCACCTCTACCTGTGTCTGGTTACACCAAGCACTTTACTCACAGCAAGTTCACCTGCACTCACTTCCAGCTGGAGTCGTTATAAAACTCCCTGTACTTTACTTACAGGATCTAGTCCAAAAACCCTAAAAAAAGATTCACAAATTACAGATGTTTTCACACTGTACTGAAATGTTTTGTACATCAGTGTGAAACCTGGAAACAATCTCTAACCCACCAACAAAACTCCAACTCATTTTAAATCTGCTAAATGTAATGCATACTACATTAGCAGTCTGTGGTTGACCATGGGTGTGGATCGTACCATGTGTGAATGCTCTCTGCTACCAGGAACAGGAGTGGAATAACGTAACGAGCTGAGCTCTCCATATTATTTCCTTTTTCCAAGGTTAACAATGGCAAAGAAAGGATGTTGTGATCCGCCCATGAACCTGAATTGCTTTTCCAAGACAGGAATGGGAGAAGGAACTTAAATGCAGTGATTACAACGCACAAGAAGCTTAAATGAATTTGGTAGCTAGCAAAAAGTTTTGAAAGTGTTTACAATTAACCAGTAAGCAAGAGTAATGAAACACTTATTACTACTCCCTCATCACTCCCTCTTCTGATCACTGTAGCTTTTGTTATCAAGTTTTTTCCATACTTGCGCCATGCCTTTAACTCCCAATACTGCACATTTAACAGAATCTTTATCTACATTCAAAAATAACCAATGCATAGTGGGAAGATGATGCTCTGACTAATGTTATTCTGGGAAAGTCGAGGTCTGAACATTCATGACGACATTGAGCGTGATTATAGTCAGATTTCTGCCATTATTTAAGTGGCCATGTACAGACCATACTCCGATTTATCAGATCTAGAAAGCAGATTAAAACATTTTATGTTCAGAGACCTGATTTTTATCTCAGTAATCAGATTTCCCAGAGTATGTATTCCCTTAGCCTGATTTTAATCAGTTGCTTTTTTTTATTCTGTGTATGTACTCAAATGATGCCTGGAAGTGGCTAGCCGTAAGACGTCACGCCAAGCGTTGGTTTAGTTACTATCTGGTAAGCCGGCGTGGCATCTGAGGACAGCTTGTGCGCAGGGCTGAGTCTTCCTGCATCTGGCGCCCGTGTGCGCGATCGCGCTGCGGGCTGCTTATTGGTAATCAGCTCAGGATTAGACTCAGCTGTGCGCGCTGTTTAAAAGGCAAGTCGCGCCAGCGATCTAGCGCGGGTCATTGGCTTTGTCAACATGGTTATTGTCAACTGTTCCATTCTACGACCCGGCGATCGGATCGATCTGCCGCGGCTTGCTTAGCCTTGTTGGGGCTTAGCTGGCGAGGTTCTTTAGGAGACGTGGGCTTTTACATTCTTGTCAGACACAGGCAGGTGGTGTATGAGTTGGAGCTCAGAGGTAATCGACAGGGATTTGACTGTAGTGTAGGGACAGTTAGCTGCTTCTCCGCGCCGCCCAGACCTCCCCCTGCACCCCCGTGTGGTCGTCCAGATGGCGCTGGACCTAAAGGGTCCACACTGGGCTTCCGCAGGCTTGGGAAGCATCCCTAGGGTCATTTTCTGGGTTGGTCCCTGCACTGCACCCTGTCGAGCCTCGCCTGGGCTCCTTTGTCCCCATAGTTGGCCGGTACGTGGACCCCCGACCGTAAAATTGGTATCCACATAGAGGTGGTTGGTCAGCCTGGTCTCCCGGCTGTAAAACCGGTTTCCACAACTCCTGGGTGTGTTCCTATCCCTGTGTCCTGGCCTCGTCGGCTTTGGTAGGTTGTTGCTTCTTGTTTGCTTTTGGGCTTTATTTGTTACTTTGCTTTTGTTTTGTCTTGGTTGCCTTATTTGTGTTGTAATAAAGCCTACCCTTATTCATGAAGCTGTCTGCATGTGGGTCCTTTGTCTCCATCTCAGCCTACCCCCGCATGACACTAGCAAAATCAAAACTAGTTGCTTTTCTTTTGCCTGTTTCCATAAACTCAGTTGCTTGTTTCTCTCATGGGATCTGGCAACTCTGGAATTAAATGCATCCATGAGACGTTTACTAAACATATTTTTGGGGAGACTTTTAAAAAACAGTACAGTAAACTCCCCGTAATCGCAGTTCTGTTTTCACAAATTCACACAATTTTCGCGGATTTTTCTCTACGTTATTCGCGAAAAAATTCATACATTTGCGGTTTTGTTCAGTGGAACATATGTACATGTACATGTACATACTCCTTATTGGAGGTGGGCTCTCAATGATTGACACATAACGCAGTGCGAATTTAAGCTCAACCACTAAAGGAAGTCAAGGAGATGATCATGGCATGGGATCCTTATCTGAACCGGTCCATTAAGTTCGCTAACGGGATTGATTCGTGCAGTGAACCCTACAAGAACCTCCTGAACTCGCTGAAGAAGCAAGCGTGGCAGCTCCCTATCACCGTGTTCTTCTTGCCTGCCAAGAAGACGGCCCAAAAACCTCCAGAAGATTCCGAAGAAGGGGAGGACACAAGGTTGGATTTACATGTACAGTAATCATCAAAATCGGTACAGTACAATAGTTGAGTACTTTTTAGTTTTATAGAAATGCATGCAGTGTGTTAAACCATCTTAAATAAAGCTTAAATAAACAGTTTAAATAAAGCTTAAATTACGACTGTTTTATGACCACACTCTGTGATTAGAACTAAATATGGTGGACTGGACGGGTGATGGGGTGTTACAAGTAATCGCGGATTTTCATTATTTGCCGAATATTCTCGTTCCTAACCCAGTGATTACGGGGGGTCCATTGTATATGCTTGAGGGAATGAAGAATTTCCTTATTTAAGTATTAAAGCTTGAAGTTAATTTATTTTGTTTTGAAAAATATCATTTTCCAAAAATGGGAATACACAAGAAGTGATGTGAAATTGCTGGCAACAAACAGTATCTAAAAAGGTGAGTGCAATTCTCACATTTCTGCAAATATTTTATTATATCTTTTAATGGGACAACACTATAGAAATGACACTTGGATATAACTTAAAGTAGTCAGTGTAATATTTAAATAGCTGGCAACAAACAGACGTACACCTCACAGTGACCATGTGAAAACTGTTGCCAGCTACGTAGACATTAACGTCTATGTTTAGTTAGCTTCAGAAGACAGTAAATCTATTCTGCTATACAAGCTGTACACTGACTACTTTTAGTTATATCCAAGTGTCATTTCTATAGAGTTGTCCCATGAAAAGATATAATAAAATATATACAGCTTAAATGGGCAGCTTCATCAGGATTCCAAGTTGACCCTTCTACACTCTGAAGTATACTATTGCAAAAACAACTAATGTAACGGTGGCTTACGATTTTTGCCCAGGCTGCAGTTATAAATATCTAGAAATACATACAGGTTTATTATAACTCCTGCAGATTCCTCCAGTCTCTTTTACCTGTGATGTTCTTACGAAGTTCATCATCGGGTTCTTTCAACGCAGTGACCAGTTTGCTGATGCCGCCAGCCTCGAGCAGCGCCGTCTTGTTTTCCATGTTCTCGTAGATCAGGTTGCGAGTGGCACCTGTAGCGTAGCGCTGCACCTCCTGGTTCTCGCTGTTGTACAGCTGCACCAGCGCAGGGATGGCCTTCATGGCGCGCAACTTTGTAAGCAAACGCAGATGTTTAAAACGGAAAAGCGTTATTGAAAGCATCACTCTGATCTTCATTCTCACGCCATGTCTACTAAACAAGCAATGTAATGCCTCCTATAGAGAGCCTACATGCTTTGGTGTTGGACTTCAAACTTTTGCTGATAAAATCTTTGCCCTGTATTTGAGAACATGTTCTGAGGCAGAATGATTTTCACCCTCTTGGCCCCTGGATTAGCAGAGGAAACAACGGGAAAGAATTCCATGCACTTGACTTGAATCTGTAGCTCGACAACAGCAAAGACGTAGGGGAAAAAAGTCTGCCTGGAGAGACATTCTTTAAGGTCATGAACACTATTCTAAACTGACGACATTTGAAGGAACATTCACTCAAAAAAAAAAAAAAAATGCCGTTTTGTGTTTTGCCATGCGTTCAACTATAGAAAAGATCTAGATAAAGCAGTCCCTGATGGAAAACTGTTTAAGGTCATGAACAATACCCCACCAATTCATCAACATTTAAAATGGTTTCTAAATGATGTGGAGGATAAGAAGGAAAAATGGGGCAGAAAAATACCAGAATTGCTTAAAGCGTTCGGTCAAAAAAAAAAAAATCTACCAGGCTCTTAAAAGGCATGTTTTCCCATAGTCTTGCATCTAAATAGAGCATTCTTTAATAAGAAGGCAATTGTTATATGGGGGTTTGTTTTACATTGAGACTATTACAGTCATTATTTGTTTTCTATTAGCAAATTATTCAGTTAAAGAACTGTCATCAGATACTAAATCACTCAGATTGGCCACTCAGAATGTGATTAAATTGTGTGTCCAGTACAGACACACCCAGAACACGTGCCAGTTATTAAACCCCAATGGAATGAGTAGATACACATGCTGAGTGTGCTCTTCAGTTTTAACACCTCAGTGAGAGAGAAACCCATTGGAATGTTCCATTGTGACAGACATTGTTAACTCTGCTAACTGTGGATGAATAAAGACTCAATTTGTACAATAAACGTTTGTTTACCAGTTCCTTGGCATCGTTGCTATGGTAACACTGATGCTGAATAAAAGCAGTTCCGAGCATCTGCATGGCAATGTCTGGCGAGCTGAGATAACTGACTGCAGTGGACATGTCCAGGCTGTGGATTCTGGACACATGACAGATGCAGAGACAGCAGGATGAGGGTCATGGAACAAGGTCAGGAGCAAACAAGTATTTTAACACCAATAAAAAACAGGTCAGAACAGTTTCCACTATTCTTCATTATGCATTCATAAGTATGTTCAGATAAGAAATGGAAGAGCCCAGATGTACAGGTTATGGTTTACTGGGTAATTTACACCAATCACATTACTACTGTGTTTTAGTAGGAAACACAGCAATAGGGGCAAGGTACAAAACTTAATTTTCTGTTTCGGTATGCTAAAGTTTTAGAAATGAATCCGGGAAAGGACATGTGAGAATAACATGGAAATCATTGGCATTTCTCATTTTACTGTGTCAAAACATAGATACAGAGTTCATGTGTTGCTTGTTTTTCTGTTGCCAGAACTGTGACAATGTTGCAATTTGCATGTAGCTCTGAAATGCAAGGTCGGCTGTCACTTTGTAACTTGCTAGTGTGAATGCAGGGTAACTATGTGTCATTACTGTGCACTGTGTCATGAAACAACACGTGGCTTTTTTTGTACACTTGGATATAGATTTGTCGTCAATTTTACATTTGCATTTATGGCATTAAGCAGACACCTTTATCTAGAGCAACTTACAATTTATATGATCTTACAATCCAAGAAATCGAGGGTTAAGGGTCTTGCTCATCGACCCAACAGTGGCAGCTTGAGGGAGGTGGGATTTGAACCCTGGACCTTCTGGTCCATAGGCCAGAGCCTTAAAGAGCATATTTCTCACAAAACTATCTTTTTACCATTGAATCCTAATAGCATCACATATATCTGTCGACAAAGTGAAATTTAAATCCATGGATTTTTAGAAAAAAATGAATTTTGACCAGCTCTGCTCTGA
>JAVSBU010340054.1:0-10674 GCA_033118015.1 Loricariichthys derbyi | reverse complement strand
CTACATAGTAGCTTACCACCACCGGGTATGGTATGAATGAATAATGCAAGTGTAAAGCGCTTTGAGCTTCTGGAAAAAGCGCTATATAAATCCAACGCATTATTATTATTATATTATTACCTCCCATGTTTGCTCTGTGTGCAGAGACCTTGGCATCTCTAACGTTATGCCAAGTACTGATCTGTTTTTTTGTGTTTCATCAGATAAAGACCTTTCTTTGTTGCAGATGTGGAACCTTCAAATTTGTTGTTCATGATATTTTCAGAACCCTTTATCTCATTAGCAGGTTCCAGGACCTTTGTGCAATAAGATAACTATTAAATGCATATTTAGCTAGAAAGACCTGATAAAACATGTATATGGAAAAAGCATGAGGATTAGTCGTAGTGATATCTGACTGTTCTATCAAGGAAATTGTTGCAGAGCATAGAATTCACAACTTTAATCCTATAGAACAACTGGGTTAAAGGGTTTAAAATAGTATTTACTGCTGGTGGCTTTGTGAATGCAAAAAGTTTTGGTGTCACTGATAGAGATGATATAGAGACACCAATAGGTTCTTTTTAATCAAAGTAAATATTATATAATGTAAAAAATATAATAGACTTGCATTATGTAAAAAATGATAATGGTTATTTAAAAATTTAATTTCTTGAATGCATAATTATGCTGACACATAGTGTCAGTTCATCTAAACTTAAAAATTTTGCAGCTAATTTTCACTTCTGCTCCACACCTGTTGCCTCTCATGTCTGTGTCCAACAATAGTGGCCAGCATAAATGAATTCCAATTGCCCTGGTACTTCTACTCTAGTCGCCATGTCATGGTTAAAACTTTCTTTGTGTTCGTCAGTGACTGCAACAAGATCAGCAGGGTAGATAAAAGTCTAAGTATGAATGCAGAACATTTGTTTTACAAATACATGTTGCACTTCATAGTTTTGCATGCATTAAGCTTGTTGTCAGTCAGCTCAGAAAATTCTCATGCCTTCAATGCTATTTTCTATAGCCCCACTAGCACCTCTTTGAACTACCTGTCAATTATGACCTGTCTAATTTGGGAGGCGACAAAAATGTCTTCCTTAATCTGGACATAATTTATTCTTGGAAACAGTTGTAAAAAAATAGTGATATCCATCATCTTCATCATCTCCTTCATCTTCTTCATTGCTTTCCTAAAATATTTAATCAGTTCAAGTTTTATGCAACCCTGAATCAAAAATTTGAAGAAATTAACTTGTAGCAGTACATTTCTTTGATGACACATGTCACCTAGTTTGTATTAGGTACATATCTTATTTTACTTAACTATTATGTATCCACTATCAAGAGGTACAGATCATGCAAAGATATAAGCCATGTTATTTGCAGTAGCAGGTCCTAAATACTGAAAGTATAGACTGGTATATTCACTTGTGTATCTGGTGTGTAGTTACTTCTGCTGTGTAGTTACACCTGGAGTGTAGTTATATCTGGTGTGTAGTTCAAGCTGAATAAGCTGGATGACTGAATATTTAATACAACATGACATTTGATAGCAGATTATTTTTTTTATTGGAAAACATATTTTGCTGCAATGCTGGGTTACCTCATCAATTATGTTATCTGGGGCCATCAGATGTTTAGAGTCTTTCAAACATCATACACCCTCTATCAGGCGACCTGGCTTGGGTTGATCAGTCCCAACAGCAATAAAGGAATCAGCCCTCCTTAGCCAGAGCCATCCGGACTCTTTCTCTGCTGTATCTGTAGTAGTAGTAGTAGTAGTAGTAGTGGTATAGATGGTTCCTCTTATTTTTTATCCTGTAATTCCAAGAGTAGTGCACACTTTTCAAAGTGACTGGCCTGCAAAGCCCTGACACCTAACCTCCATGGGCCAACACTTAGCTTTCTAGCCCTTACTCTGGCAATTGTTCATCATACTTGTCTCTATTCTGCTCAAGAGCCTCTATCCATTTCTCCCAAGGCACAGTGAGCTCAAGCTTGAAGACTTGCTTTGATGAGCAGTGTTGTCAGTAAAGCGTTACTCTAATATGACCACTTTTTTCAGTAACGAGTAATATAATGCATTACTATTTCCAATCCAGTAATCAGATTAAAGTTACTTATCTGTCACAAATGGGGGATTTAAGGTATAAATAATGAAACCCAAGCGCAGGACAACATAACATAAACGTATATTTATTAACATAATATCAAAGGAACCCAAGATAATCAAAACCAAGCAATACCAACAGAAACAGCCTAGCCGTCCCCAGGATCGGCTGAAGCTAGGGTGCACTGGACCTCAAGGACATGTCCATAAGTTGTCGGTGGGCCCTGCCAAACGACTCGAAGTGGGGCAGAAGGACTGGATCCAGGACAAGGCACCAGGCCTATTGACACTGACGACCCTATAGGCACCCACTACCGGAACTCCCTTTACGTGTGGGCGGCGCCAGTCTGGTCCTCACCTCAGACCTCTTATCGCCCGCATGGTCCTCACGGGGGGGTTACTCCTGTACCACCACCGGTGGTGTCTACCACCCTGGCTGAACCCACAGAACCAGTCAGTGGACCCAGGGAGTTCCCTGGGTGGGGCTTATGATGGCAGAGGGATACAACTCTCCCTATGCTGTCTCCTTGACCTATCATTACCTCCGGGCTCCGGCCCGTACTCCACCTACCCTCTACGAAGGGCAGGTGGTACCTTCAGCCCTCTCCCCCTCTGGGATTCTAGCAATAGGATCTGAAACACAAAGATAACCAGGATTAGATTAGTGTGCCTACTAGCTCCGCTGTGCACGCCACTCCAGAGGCAGAAGCCAAGTCTGGAGCAAGAGCGGCATGGGATCCTTCCATGCAGAGCGTAAACAATGCCAGCCCATTGCTCCAAAGTCTGCCTCTGTCTTATAAAGCCTATCCACAGCTGATCTGATTTAGGTGTGCATCAGCGCCGCCTAAAGATCCTATGAGAAAGACTGAAGTGGCTCCTTGTTACATTATCCAAGTCACTGTACGTTACCATTTTGTCATTTTCCTTAGTAAAAAAGATATATACGGTATTTTGTTTTCTTCTTGTGTCTTGGGGAGTGGTGTCAGTCATATAGGTCACGTGTTCAGGTCACGTGCTTAGGTCACATGTTCAGCATGAGGAGGAATCATGTGTAACAGCGTGCAGTGACAAATGTAATTGGAGGCACATTTTCTATTTGGAAAATACAGGAAATATTTAGAGTTTGTGTCAGCTAAAAATGATAATATCATGGTTCGTTGTACATTTTGTGCTGACGATAAAGTGCTATCTAGCTTCAAAAACACTACATCAAATTTGAAGAAACATTTGGAGTCACAGCTCGGAACAGTCAAACCTATAGAGATCAAATCCCATCAGGTGATGTGAAGCAGAGAAAAGCTTAATGAGGTACAATCACTGTGTTTCTCATAACGTGCGATTAAAACACAAGATTAGGAAAGAGTAACAAAAGTAGACATTATATCAGCCTACATGTTGTGATATACACCACCGTATACACTGTGTTTTATTTTATAAATCCACTCCTTACTGCTCTAATGCTGTGAACAACAGGTTCAGTCTTCAGTTTTACATTTACAGCATTAACAATTAAATATAGCAGGTCAAGAAGAACAGTCTTAATGTTATATTTTATAAAAACATATTTTATAAATTTATGTTAAGTGAAGTCATGAAAGACTGTCTATTTAAAAAAACAATTATTTATGTTAAGTGAATTTAAGAGAAACTGTCTATTTTATTTTTTAGAAAACATTTTTTTCTCAGGAAATAGTTTTTAGGTTAAACTGTAAACGTCAGGAGATAAACGGTTAAGACTACTGTTAAAAATGCACTTCCACTAAAATGAGCCCAACAAAACAGGTTGCTTTTTTTATGTTGAGGCAGCAGGGGTTTGTGTCGGTAGCTGCTGAATGTAACTAATAAAGTAACTTAAAGTAACATGTAATATAACTTAGTTACTTTTTAAAAAAAAGTAATTAGTAAAGTAATTAAGTTACTTTTTAAAGGAGTAATCAGTAATCAGTAATCAGATTACTTTTTAAAGGTAACTTGGCCATCACTGTTGATGAGTAAGGCCACAATATAATATCTGTCAAAACTGTGGTCTCTACAATTTTGAGGTGGGCAGCTGCTTTTACAAGTCGACTGCCAGTACCCAGTCATGTGCACTGTTATGCACTGTTATACAACCAAATGCTGTCACGCCTGGGGGATTTGAACACAAAAGGGACCCATACGCAGGACTGTGGAACTAATAAAAGGTGCTTTATTAAACATAACAGAAACACAAAACTACATAACAACAGAAAACACAGCCAAACCGACGGACCCCCAGGAACCGGTGCGAACTGGGATGCACGAAACCGTGAGCGCACGTCCCCTAACCCGGCCTGTCGGGAAGGAGCCCCGGGCAGCCCCAGGTCGGAGGACACCGGTCAACGGTGGACTGGCACCGCTGGGAACACCGCCCTCAGTGTTTTACCAGTAGCCCCGTAGGGATCTTCCCAACCAGACGGCGCCGCTGGCCACGTCCCGCGTGAACGTGTGAAGGGACCCATCCGCAGACTCCCGCCAGCTGTCCACCGGAGCCTGGTGCCTCCCAGAGCCTGAGGGGGGGGGGGGCACAAGATATGTCCCTACTCTGTCTAACAGGTTGGCTAACATATCTCGGGGCTCCTGCCCCTACTCCACCTGCCCTCTACCAAGAGCAGGTGGTACCGTCATCCCTGAGATGGTAATCAAGGGGCCGGAACGTGCCTCACCACACTTAACCTAGCTAACCCCGCTAGGTGCAAACCATAATGTAGGCATACCACCTCTACGTTGCTAGCCTCTAGTTGGAGTGCATCCCTAGTTCCACCACAGCGTGCCGCCCCTCAGATCCAGAATACGAGCAGCGCACCGTCATAATGTGACGGGCTCTACCGAGACGAAATGCCGCTCGTATTCCTTCTCTTCTTCGGGGCTTTTATAGTATGGAACACAGCTGACTCTAATCACTGCTGCGCTGTGGTGCCGCGCCGCTAGAGGGCCATACTCCCTCCTCCAGTGGCACGGAAACCGTATGCCACGATGAAGAAGACCTCTTGTCGTGACAAATGCACTATTATTTACATTGTAAAATCCTCTGAACTGACTAGACTTTGGAGGAGAGGAGCTGCTGCCTTTACGAAAAAGTTTAATATATCCATCTACAGTTAGAAAAGTAATATTGAGTTTTTATCGAATATTATATCAACTTATTATATATAGGTATGTGTAAATTATACAGCCATATAATTTATCCATCCATTTGTGTCCCCTTTAAATACTGCAAACTGTGAATTAATCTATTTAACTTTTTTACTGTGTTTCAGGTTTCAGGAACATTAGAGAAAAAACATGAGGAAAAGCTACTGATAGGTTAAAATAAACAAATGCATGTTTATGGGTAGGCTATAGTCCCCAAAAATAGGTCTAATGACATCAGTGGTATGAATCCAAGATATTTTATGGTTTTGTCTATTCAACATGTGTTAACATACATCTATTTCAACATTTCAGGCCTGCAACACATTAAAAATGTTGGAAGGGTAAGGGATTTACCACTTTGCAATATTGCCATGAGTGGAAGGAGGACGCAAGTTCAAACACTGAGGGCCAAGCGGCTGCAAAAGGGATAGAGTGGAGAAAAAGTGTTGCTTTATAGTGGGAATGGGCCAAGAACCAGGTGTGCTCAGCTTTGATGGGGAAAAAAAAAACTCAAAGGCTGAGCTCTCTGCAGTGGGGATCAAACACGGGCCATGCAGGTAAGAAGCAAGTGCCTTAGCAATTAAGTACTTGGCTGCTGAGGGGAGCGCATGTGGTAAATGAATAAAACAGGGAGAAAAATGAAGGAAGGTGTGGGACCATGAAAAAATGTGAGGGGGCATGCATGCCATAGAATGTGTGGAAGCTGGTGGAAATGAGGAAAACCAGATGGTGGAGCACAGAGATAGGTCAGTGGCTGACAGTGGAGGTCTGAGTACTGGCCCTACAGGTGATCCTGTTACCTTGGGGTGAACCTAATATTGACCCTCTACAAAGGACCACCGTTACCTGCTGTTCCTGGCAACTCATGCTGCAGGGCTGCTAGCAGATGGGCAGATATATAGGAGGCAATAATAAGGAGGAGAATCAGAATAAAGGCTGCACTAGGCTACCTAGTGGCGAGGTGGATAGTGGCTTGGGGAATAGTCAGCACAAACGACTAATAGAACTAGCATAGCAGGCTAGCTGTCTGTCATGGCTGCAAAGACATGATGCCTGATAAGGGTGTGGTAATGGTCACTGCTGCAAAGCAGCTTATATGGTCCTAGAAACAGGTGTCCCCCATCAGCCGTAATTGGTGCTGTGGCTGTTGGGTGCTTGGTGTGCACTAGGAGCTGTAATTCTTCTTGGAGTGTGTTTCTTGCACTGACATGGCCTTCTAGCATCAGACTGTGTGGCAGTGAGCCTCCTAATAGTATCCCTCCCCCAGAGTACTTGATGGGAGTCCAGATCTTGGTTGACCCCTTCAGAATGTCTATTGGACTCTGTGGAAATCTGAGGACAGCCTGGCCATGGCCCCTATGAACTGGCAGAATTCCACCCAGAATTGGAAAACCAGGGGCCCCTGGCCAGAAACGATGTCCTTGAGGACTTGAGGAGCCTGTGGACTTGGGTAACCTGGTGGAGGATGAGGTCAGTGGTCTCCCTGGCTGAGGGGAGTTTTGGTAGTGCTATGAATTTGCATACCTTGGAGAATTGATCAACAATGACCAGGACAACAGTCTTCCCCTTGGATGGTGGCAGCCCAGTGATGAAGTCCAGGGAGACGTTGGACCATGGCAAGCGAGGGATTGGGAGTGGTTGGAAGTCTTCAGCTGGCCAGTCTTTTACAGTCTTCTTTGAAGTTCTAGTCCAGCAGCTGGTGACAAAGCACTTGACCTCCTTGTCCATGCCAGGCCACCAGAAGCACCACCATAGGAGCTCCAAAGTCTTGGCCCTACCCGAGTGGACCACGACTGGTGAGGCATATCCCCAAAGCATCACCATATCAAGGGCCCTCATTGAGACAAACCTTTGTCCTGGAGGCCCACTTCCCAGGACTGGTTCTTCTTGCAGGTCCCTCTCCATCTCTGTCAACCTCCCATGTTAGGGCCGCCACTAGCCATGGGGTGGTAAAGATGGGTTTATAGGTGGGATCTGCCTCTGGCAGCTCCCACTGGTGAGAGATCCCCAAGATATCTAGTTTGGCCTTCTTTGAACCTGGCCAGTAGGATATGGTGAAATTGAAGCACCTAAAAAACAGTGACCAGTGGGCCTGCCAGGTTCCTAAGATCCATCCAAACCAGGAAGGGGTGTTTGGCTCCCTCCTGTCAGTTATGCTACTCCTCAAGGGCCAGCTTGATTGCCAACAACTCCCGATCACCAATGGGGTAGTTATGCTTGGCCAGAGTAAGTGGGCATGAGAATTATGGTCATGGGTGCAGTCACATCTTTCCCCATGCACTGTAGGGGGCAGTTGCCATGCTGAAATTCAGTGCGGGGCCCAGGAAATCTCGGACCGGGTCTGTCAGTTGATCTATGTGTTGTGGGATTTTCCATACATTTCCATACCTCCACTAGTATGTCATCAGGTCCAACTGCCTTCCCTTTCTTCATCCTCTTCAAAGCATTCCGAACTTCATTCTCACTGATCTTTCCCACTTCCTCATCCACAGTTTCAATAACCTCTACTCTTCTTTCCCTTTCGTTTTCTTCCTTCATTATCTCCTCAAAGTACTCCTTCCATCTTCCCATCACACTCGCCTCACTTGTTAGAACATTTCCATTCCTATATTTAACAAGTCTAACCTGCTGCACATCCTTTCCAGCCTGATCTCTCTGTCTGGCCAATCTGTACAAGTCCTTCTCGCCTTCTTTAGTGTCCAGCCTCTCATACAGCTCCACATACGCCTTCTGATTTGCTTTTGCTACCTCTCTTTTTGCCCTATGTTGCATCTCCTTATATTTCTGTCTACTTTCGTCAGTCCTATCACTATCCCATTCCTTATTGGCTAACCTCTTTCTCTGAATAGCTTCCTGCACTTTACTATTCCACTACCAGGTTTCCTTATCCTATTTTCTCTGTCCAGATGACACACCAAGTACCTTCCTACCTGTCTCTCTAATCACCAATGCTGTAGTAGCCCAGTCATCTGGAAGCTCTTTCTTACCATGCAGCACCTTTAACATTTCCTCTCTGAACTCTTCCCCACATTCTTCCTTCCTCAGCTTCCACTATTTGGTCTTTTTCTCTGCTTTGACTCTTCTTCTCTTCTTTACAACAATAGTCATTCTACACACCACCATCCGATGCTGCCTGGCCACACTCTCCCTGCCACAAACTTACAATCCCCAATCTCCCTCAGGTTTCCTCTTCTACACAGAATGTAGTCTACATGTGTACTCCTTCCTCCACTCTTATAAGTCACCCTATGTTCCCCCCTGTTTTGGAAATGACTACAGCCATTACCATCCTCTTGGCAAAATCCACCACCATCTGTCCTTCTCTTTCCTCTTCCTCACATCCAACCTGTGGAGCATACCCACTGATAACATTTAACATCAGACCTTCTACTTCTACCCTCAGACACATTACTCTATCTGACACTCTTTTCACCTCTACAACATTATTTGCTAACTCCTCTGTCAAGACCACCCCTACTCTGTTTCTCTTTCTATCCACACCATGGAAAAAAAGTTTAAACCCTGCTCCAATGCTGTGTGCTTTGCTGCCCTTCCACTTGGTCTCTTGGACACATAAAACATCTACTTTCCTTCTCTGCATCATGTCAGCCAGCTCTCTACCTTTGCCTGTCATTGTCCCCACATTTAGAGTTGCCACCCTCAGTCCTACACTCTTGAATTTCCTCCTCTCTTCCTGTCTCCTCACTCGTTTCTGTCCTCGCTGTCTTCGACTAACAGTTGCACAATTTCCACCGGGACCCTGTTTCTTAGATGTACTCACATGTTTTTTTTTACGTTGGATGTCCTTCCTGACACAACCATCACCATTTACCCGGGCTTGGGACCGGCACAACAGATACACTGGATAGTGATCCCTAGTGGCTGGTTTCCCCAGCTTCTGTATGATCATCCTATTATGATCCCCTGGTGCTGGACCCTCTACAAAGGACCACAGTTACCTGCTTTACCTGGGGCTTCATGCCACAATGCTGGAGGTGGATGGGCAGAGAGGTAGTAGGCGATAACAAGGAAGAGAATTAGGATAACACAAAGGCTACCTAGTGGCAGGGTAGAGAGTGGTTTGGGGAAAAGATAGCATAAACAGCTAATAGAACTAGCCTAGCAGGCTAGCAGTCTGTTGTTGCTGCAAAGACATTGTGCCTGATAAGGATATGACAAAGGACACTGATGCGAAAAGGCTTATACAGGTGTCCCTCATCATCCCTAACTGGCACCATGACTATGTCCATACATACATACATAAGCTTCCAAATCCATCCAAATGGCCTGTCAATAAATCGCCTGATATAGTATCATGGATATTTTCCTCAGTTTCAGAAATTTGGTACGATTCAGAACTGACAAAAGTATCAGAATCTCTACCTGTACCCTTGTTCTCCTGCTAATCAGTCTCCAGAAAGCACCAGAAAGTAGTCCGTTACTGTCGCTAAAACCACATTGCACGGTGCCGTATTCTGCAAATTGAAACTACGAAGCTCATTCAATGCTTCAGCAACTCTCTTGGGCTTACTATATGTCATATTTCTGGCTAAAAAGACAAGTTTTTTTTAACGAAAAACAGCTAGTAATTTGTAATCCATCGGAGCCGCCATTACGGGTTTTGACCAATCAGCATGGGGCTTACTTGTGCGCTAAGGACTTCAGTGGGTTTGTTTACCCATGTATCCAAGGCATTTATTGGATGAATAAATAAATACATGAATAAATTTCCATATATGGAAAGCTGACATCTTTAGCTTCATGTTTATATATAGAACATGGCTTCTGTGTGAAGATCAGAAGGAGAAATAAAGCGCTAAAACCGAGCAAATTATTCAGACTTTTAGGCGTTTTTCTCCCAAGGTGTTTGGACTACCTCTCAGAAAATGGCTGATTAGAGTGCTATTGAGATCGCAAAATGTGTTTCTACTCAGAAGGTATGAAAATATACTCACTTAAAGGTGCTGTCACAGTGCCATTTGCAAACGAGCTGTGAATAAAAATGTGGATTTTCCACAGTCCTCCGTAAAGGAATGTACTCCGGACAAGTCAAAACGAGTTGCGTTTGAATTGCGCATGCATTGCGAACAAAGCGGGACGTTCTGCGAATGTGGACTGTATAAGCTGCCTGCTCCTGCTACTGAACATTCAGTCTTTCTGAGTGCTGTCGCAGTGCAAAAGGTGCCTGTGTGAATGACTTGCAGTGGCAAAAAATGGATATTCGTGATACTTTCGGTGTTTTCGTAATTCATAAGTTAATATATCCTTTTTACGTCTGCACATGTTTGCATCATCTGCATCAGCAAATGTCTGGACTCAGATTTTGAGCATGATCAAAATATGACTGTGGAAGAAACTCCATTCTGAGGACACAATGGCCGTCATTCCTTCACAACACATCCGTGATTATATTCTTAATTATTTGC
>JAVSBU010340043.1:0-10675 GCA_033118015.1 Loricariichthys derbyi | reverse complement strand
CATAAATCTGTAAAGCACTTTGAATTACCCTGCGTATGAATTGTGCTATACAAATAAAGTTGACTTGACTTGACTTAACTATATGACTTAAATTATAAAATAACAAACCAAGCATCAGTGTCTTAAAGTACAGTTAAGGAAACTGGTACAATAACCAGAGCATAATGTAAATAGACATGTATTTCCTGATGGAAGTACAACAGTACTTGAAATGTGGCAAGTAGAAAAAATTAGGATTGGGGCCCAATATGTTTGGTCATGTGCAGGGCCGTGTCCTAATACTTTTGGATGCATAAGGGAGCGTGTCCTAACGCTTTTGAGTCTGAAAATGAGTAAATTAGAATTTTGTCAATTAAAATGTGAATCTGAACATTACATCAATGGATTCCCATGGGATTTTTAAAGCTAAACTTAAATATATTAAAAACTATTATTTATGTAACTGTGTTTGAATTGTGTCTGTTAAGCAGCCTATATTGTAGGTATTAAATGCAGAAATGTGTGGAAGAATAAAAACGATAACTAGATGTACATTTCCTGATGGAACTACAACAGTGCTTGAAATGAGGCAAGTAGAGAGAATTTGAGTTTGTGTCCCAATAATTTTGACCGCATGCAGGGGCATGTCCTAACACTTTTGGCAGGCAGGCATGTCCCAGTACTTTTAGACACATGCAGGAGACAATCACATTTTGTTTCACTGTGTGCCTGGGACTATGCTTCTAGTTTTCTTGTCTCTAGATCAAAAGCTGACTGAATTATAGCCATTTTATTGCCAGGGCCTCTGTGCAATGCCATGGACCTGTGGGGCCAAGAGGGCATTACATGTCACCTCAGAGTGTTCCCAGTATCACATGCTGATTACCATGCCTGTTGGACAAAACCTAACAATTACAGTCATTGCCCTGCCAAGGAAGCTGATAATGATGCCTTTCGTAGCGGTAAGTCAAATTCTGACTGTGTTACAGCCATTGTAACTCCATCAGAGGGCATAATCTGTTACCTCAGTGTGTAGCTGGGTGTGACTTTGTCAATTTTCTTGACCGCAGGTCAATACAGAATTACAGTCATTGCCATTCCAGAGGCATCTGTGCCATGCCATGGACCTCTTGGGCTTAAAGGGCATAATGTCAACTCAGTGTAGCCATGGCCAAGAATCCCAATTTGTGTGGCTGTAGGTCAAAATCTGACTGAGTTACAGTCATTGGCCTGCCAGGGACCTTTGTGCCCTGCCAAAGACATGCGGGGCCCAAAGGGCATCGTATTTCACTTCAGGGTGTGACTGGGTGCAAGTATGCAGACCTTTGGGGCTGCAGGTCAAAATCTGAGTGAATTAGAGTCATTGCCCTGCGAGGGGCCTCCATTAACAGTGATGGACCGCGCCATGTCCCAACACTTTTGGGAGTGTTCAGGGATGTGTCCTATCTCTCCTGGCTTTGTGAGAGGGTGCGTACCAACACTTCAGGGTGCTTACGGGGGCATGTCATAACACTTGGATGCGAGCAGGGTGTTGTGTCCTGACATTTTTGGGGATGTGTGCTAACACTCGACCATTATCTTGAGCTTATGTGTCCTAAGACTTTCAGATGCGTGGAGTAGGCATGTCCTAACATTTTTGGATGCATGCGGGGTGAGTGTCATAGGGTATGCACTGTGAGTGTGTGTTGTGTGTGTGCGCGTGTGAGTGTGTTGAGTGAGAACACATGTCTGTCTTCATGGTGTGTTGAGGCAGTGTGGGTGTGTGTTGAGTTTGTGGGTGTGTATTTGTGCTGTGTGTGTGTGTGTGTGTGTGCGCACGCATGCGTATTATGTACAGTGGTGCTTGAAAGTTTGTGAACCCTTTAACTTGTAAATAGAATTTTCTATATTTCTGCATAAATATGACCTAAAGTGACTATAGTTAAACAAATGAGATAAAATTATACTTTGTCATATATTTGAGGAAAATTATCTAATATTTTCTCATCTAATACATTAGTGAAGGGCAAAAGTATGTGAACCTCAAGGATTAGCAGTTATTTGCAAGTGAAAGAGTCGGGTGTTGTCAATCAAAGGGATGACAGTCAGGTGAGTGGGCACCCTGTTTTATTTAAGAACAACTGGAATTTTGAGATCCTGAGGACATGTACCCCCTCTTTTTCTGAAACCACAGGGTGCAAGCCCCCTTTTGTTGTGCATTTTTGTCGATTGACCCACAGCCCATCTACACGACACCCTCAACTCTCAGTCCAAACTCAGACAGGCCTGAGTGAATTAGTTTCAAGATACACAAGTGGGAATTGGCAGAAGATTTATTTTTAATGATAACCATAGAATACAGAAACCCCAAATTCCACTATCAAGCATATTTGTTGTTGAGATGAGCAGATAGGGAGAGAGCCATAGAGCTCCCAGGCTTCTCAGGGTTTTTTTTGCCAGGCAATCCAGCTAAAGTTCGATTATGGCTATCAGAGCACTACATCTTCCCCCTACTTCATTTCGTATCTTGGAGAAATTTGTCCACTGTGGCGATGATAACTGTAGATGAGAAATGACAGGCATACAAACCACTTTTATGTGCTCAATCTGGATATCTCCAGTAGATAGGAAAGAGTGGAGTGTGACCTAGAAATGACATGGTAGGGAGGTGAATTCAGTGGGGTACATAATTAATCCTGCAGTTCTGTGAGGAGGGGCTCTACATTCCCATCATTGGGTCTCTAAGAATTGGTAGGGTCACCTCTCTCCATCTTATACATAACCAAATTGACTACTCTGTCTGTGCATGCATTAATCTTGCCTTGTAATTCTTAGGTGCATCTGATGTACAGGTACAGGGCCTCCAAGTAGTATTCAACCCCTTGTAGATTTTGCTAATGCAAGAAGATGCAAATAAGTTACAGCCTTCAAACTTTGAACAAGAGTAACATTTAACAGATGACTACCGGTAAATCTTACAAACAAAAATATATAAGTTGCTCAACTAAATTATAATACATTCAAAACAAATATTAGGGTCAAATATTATTCAACTCCTGGGTTTAATATTTTGTGGAATAACCCTTATTTGCAATTACAGCTATTAAACGATTTCTTTAAGACCTGATCAGAACAGCACAGGTCTCTGGAGTTAAATTAGACAACTTGGAGAAGATATGCATGGAGGAGTGGGCCAAGTTCTTAGGGCATCTCTTGTGCACTTTAATCTTCAGCTCCTTTCCACAAGTTTTCAATTGGGTTAAAGTTAAGAGTAGTTCCATAAGCCTTCCACGTCTAATTGATGCTTCCAACAGTGGAAACAGGGAGGCTCCTTGAAAAGGGTTTTGTACCCCTTGCCAGCTTTGTGACTTCCATGACGTTGTCTCTGATGGCCTTGGAATGCTCCTTAGTCTTTCCCCATGTCGACAATGTTTGAGTGCTGTTCACTTGTTTGGAGAGGGGTCTTTATAACCAGAAAAGGCAGGAAAACAGATAATTAATCCAAGCATCTGAAGCTCACTGTTCTTAACACCTCAATTACTTCTTAATACTTGAGGGAAACAAACAGAATTCTGGTGATGTGAGGGGTTGAATAATAATTGACCCTCTAGTAAACTTAGCAAATTTGTAAAAATAAAAACAGAGAAATACACTGGAAAAAGAGAAATCTAGGCAAGACAAACTTCTTATTTTAAGGCAAAAATTACTTATTTTTGACTGTTAGGTTTTTTTTGCTTAAAAATGAACATGACAGGCAACTTATTTTTTCTAGTTTTAAGATAATTATTACTTAAGCAAAGTTAACTGCCAAAAGAACAAGAAAATTTTAAGTAAAATTAAGTATTATGTTTCATAAGTTTTTCTTACTTTTTAAAGTAGATTTTTTGCAGTGTAACATTTTTCTTTTGTTGCAGTGTATTTCACATATCCAGGCCCATCTACAGTCCAAATTTCACATTGCTAAGTTAACTCCAAATGTGTAAACCTTCAAAATCTACAGGGGGTTGAATAGTACTTGGAGGCACTTTTTACAACTCCGCAGGTGAGAAGGTATTGACCATGAATGGACGAGTGATGGTTGAGGCCCTGCAGAATCAGAGGCAATTTCTTTGAGCACACTGTCAATTGGGGCCAACTCAATGCTTTTTGATTGTTCATACTGAATGCGCAATAGGGTGTCGGGTACCAATTCTAGGTTATGTTTTGCGAAGACGTCAAGTAGTTCTATATCACTATCATACTGGTCAGGTTTGAGATGGTACAAATCAAAATTTTCTACATGCAAAATTGCGCTACTAGGTACAATAACCCAAAAGGTTTGATTAGGTAAAGGAAGGGCATGGTTAATACTTAAGAGAAAACCCACAACAGGTAACTACAGTGCCTTGCGAAAGTATTTGGCCCCCTTCAACTTTTCAACATTGCCACATTTCAGGCTTCAGGCAAAATAAACAGATCCAGGTTGTCCCCCATTTTTATTTTATTCACCTTATTTTATCATTTATCAATAGCGCAAAATCCTTCTATTATATTTTTGTAAACTGCTTATTCTTATATTGTTGGTCTATGGAAATCTTCATTAAGTTTGATCTTTTCATGACAGCCCGTTGTAGACCTAAATATAGACCTAATGCACATTAAATGACCCTGCTCACCTCCACATGCCTTTTACAATCATTCAAATCATTCAATCCACCATGGGCAATACTGAAGTCTCACTAAACTGTCATTAATTTTACCCTTATTAGGTAAGGATAGCGTTGTGTGTAATCTGAGGTGAAGTGGCTTTAGTATTTGCGTTTTGAGAGGAACGTTCTCTCTACCATGAAAATCCCGTAAAAGCCCGCCCACACTGAAAGCTGATTGGCTTATTTTGCTGAGTAAACCAATCAGGATGCTTTTTGCTTAAGGTGTGTGATCCAGAGATCTGATGCGGACCCCCAGAGAGTGATTCTGGCCCCCCAGTTGAGAAACCATGCACTAGGGTATTTATCTGTAATAATAAGCTTGAAATATATAGCGCTGATCAAAATAATGAGAATAAAATATACAGTATATCCGATCCCTGATCAGGATGCAACATCTAATTTCAATCAAGTCACATGATCGAATCGGGACATCCCTACAGTTTAGCATAAATCAAATGCCCAAATCTATTATCAGCTGAATCAACCTCCAAAATTTTGTCTCTAGCTCAAAATATTTTTTTTTCTCGTTTATTAACAACCGGGAGATGGGGGCTCCCGCAGGGCCCCCCAATATCTGATCGGCCCCCAAAACACAAGGCCTCTAATCTTTTATCAGTTCCATCTACCTGCCAAATTTACCATCTCTAGCTTAAAATATTTTTTTCACATTTGTTAAATAACAACAAGTGTGATTGCCTACTACACACTCATTAGATGTGTTTAAGATTGCTTGGAGTGATAGCATGGCAGAGTATAAACACGCCCTTACTAAAGCTAAAGCTGCATATTTCTCTTCTTTCAGAAAAAATAAGAATAATCCTAGATCTCTCAATTCAGTCTCCAGATTAACTAAAAGCACTAAAAAGAGTGACTCCGAAGTTCCACCTGATCTTAACAGCAATGATTTCATGAAATTTTTTAATGATAAGAAAAAATTCAATGCTTATCACGTCACCCACCAAATGCAGTACTTAATGTAGAGGTTTGTTTAATTATCTGTAATTCTAGACTAGAATCTTTTGTCCCCATTACTATTACCGTCCTGTTCTCACCGATGAGCTTGTCTACATCTTCATCATGTTTACTAGACCTGATTCCTACACCTTTACTAAAAGACTTGATAACAAGCGTTACAGAGCCACTGCTTACTATTTGAAATTTGTCTCTTAGCTATGACTATGTGCCCAGATTCTTTAAATGTGCTGTTATTAAACCATTGATTAAAGAAGCCAACCATGACCCTAATATGCAGTCTAACTATAGATCAATTGTAAATCTACCTTTCCTCTCCAAAATCCTGGAAAAAAATCTGTTTATCCACAGCTGTGTAGTTACTTCCAAATTAATGGCAATTATACAACATTTCAGTCAGGATTTAGGCCCCATCATAATACTGAAACAGCATTAAAGTACTTAATGATTTATTAAGATAATCAGATAATGGATGTGTTTCTTTTCTTATTCTAGTGGCTCCGAGTTAAGCATTTGATACTACAGATATCTTATTTAATAGATTAGAAAACACTGTAGGTATTAAGGGAGTGGCACTTTCTTGGTTTAGATTCTACTTGACTGAGCGACACCAGTTTGTTTTTGTAAATAATCTATGCTCTGAGCTCACAGAAATTAAGCATGGTGTTCCACAAGGGTCTGTGTTGGGCCCCTTACTATTTTCTCTGTACAGTGGTACCTTGAGATATGAGCAGACCAACATACGAACTTAAGATATGACCTGCGACACTGTCCGTATTTTTGTTCAAGATACGAGTGAAACTCCGGGATGGGAAGCTGCCACTAGTTGGCGCATGGGTCCAGAATCAGCAGCACCACACCGGCATCTTGTTCTTTCTCACACGTTACCCGCAAAATCAAGTAGAATCATGCGCTGTACTTGTTCTTGCATCATTTTTGCATTTCGTACTTTTTTTGTGTGTTAACATGGGGCCAAAGAAATGAGTGTAAAGGACAGTGGTGAGAAGAGAATGATATCAATACAAGTAAAGCAAGAAATAATAGAAAGACACGAGCGTGGTGTACTAGTGATTGAACTACCGCAATACATCTACAATTTGTTTAAAACTAAGTTTACATTTAGTGTTAAGTGGAGTTTTAGTTTGCGTGTCTACACTGCCAGCATCCCTGCCCCCATCCTTCCGCCATTCACCTCCATTAGCCAAACTTGTCTGTCTCCAATTTAAGAATACAGTACTAAATAACACTTTCTTTTTTTCATATATTTTGTTATGCATTGGTAAAGCAGATGTGTTTTTTAATTAAAACATGCATTCCATAAATTAGGATGGTTTTTGGTGATGTTTCACAGGGCTGGAACAGATTAAATCTATTTCAGTTATTTTAAACGGGAGAAATTTGTTTGATATACTAGTTGACGGACTTACAAGCTCAATTACAGAACAAATTAGACTCGTTATCTCAAGTTTCCACTACTATGCAGATGATACACAGTTATACATTTCTGCTAAACCAAAAATGTACTCACAATCAGTAAAATTGAGGATTGTGTAAAGGAAATTAAAGACTAGATATAATGTAATTTTCTTTTACTCAATTCTGATAAAACTGCGGTTTTAATAGTGGGACCCAAGGCTGAGAGAGGTTGGCTACATCTATCCTAAACCTAAATGGCTGTTCGGTAACACCCACTACGTTGCTAAAAACTTGGGTGTCATATTTGACCCAGGTCTCATTTGATATTCACATTAGCAGCATCAATAAAATTGCCTTCTTTCATCAATGTAATACAGCTAAAATTCGAAATATACTCCATTTTGTAGATCCTGATTAACTGGTTCATACATTTATAACCTCAAGGTTAGATTAATGTAATCCAATACTTGCTGTATGCTCTAGGAAATCTATAAATAAACTTAAATTAGCTCAGAATGAGTGCTAACAAGAACCAGAAATTTTCATATCAGTCCTGTTCTGCTCTCACTACACTTTTCACCAGTTCAGTTGCGCACTGATTACAAAATACTTCTTGTAACATATAAAGAGTATACATGTAAAGAGTCTTACAATCCAGCTTGTCTACTTCGTTCAAGGTTAAGGAATGTTTTTACAGTGGTGCTTGGTCGTATCTGCCTTGTCTTGCCTTGGCTTTTTCTCAGGAATGCCTATGTGATGTCTGGCTGGCCTGGGCTTTGGTCTCTTTGATCCCAAGTTGTGCATCCTTGTAATTAAGGGCAGAGCCAGAGGGCTCATAACAATGAGACTTGTGATCTGGGATGTTGGGTTTTCTCTCTTATGCAGTCACGGGTTTTGTTTTTTTTTTGTTTGCTGGGGAGGTGGGATGCTGATGTCTCACGTGATCTCCTCTGGGTTGTGTTACCCTTTATTCTTCACTTTAAAAAAAAAAAAAACCCACCTTTTAAGCTATGCTGCTATAACTACTGCTGACGGAGTCTCCTGCTGTACTCAATGGTACAAAATTGTTCTGTTAATAGATTATGTGCTCTTAACAATACCTAACTACATTTTCTCTTTTCTGAGCTCGAGTTCTGGTGCTCACTGCAGCCCATATGCTGTGGTGTTTCTCCATCCTGGCCCCACACATATGCTCTTCTGCCTCATTTCCACCCAAGCTGTTCATCACTAGCCCCACCACACTCAGTAACTTGATGGATGTTGTGTCACCGTCTTCTGTAGTCTAAGACTTTCCCACCAAGGACAGAAGATCCTAAAGTGACCCTACATACCAAACTACATTTTATAATTGTCTTGATTATACTGTTCAGCCCAAGGATGATGCGTCCTTTTTGACTGTTGGGTCCTCCCAAGGTTTATTCCTAATAACGTTTAGGGAGTTTTTCCTTGCCACTGTCATCAAAGGCCTGCTCAATTTGGGAATGGCCATAGATATTAGAAGATATCTAAAGCTGTAAAGCTGCTTTGAGAGAATGCTTCTTTGTAAAAAGCCATATAGAAATAAATTTGACTTGACTACACCCTCCATAAAATAAATTGGACAATGTTGCAGTACAGTAGGTACTATACTGCAATCATAAGGGTGAGAATATGTACCAAGAATCAAATGGGCTAACAGAAAATTTTGTAGTACTATGCAATATCCTTTGATCTACCCTTAGTTGGTCAGGGGTTCATGCTATAGGAAGACAATAAAAAAATACCTCAGGTGGTCCGAACTACCTAAGAATACAAGACACAAGGCTTCAATTCCATTTAACTGTATAAATAGGGGTGCTCTAAAACAGAGTTACATGCTATCTTGGGCATGGCACATAAATTACATTCTTAAAAAGCCAAATATTCCGTTGTCCAATCTTATAATTGTTCTATTAAATTTATAAGTTAAATTATTTTTTGTCTTTCAATCTTCCACTTAAACTATAAATTACACTAAATAAAGAAAATGTAATGATATTACCTGGTAGAAAGAAAACTCCCATTTAGGCAACTTGACGAGGAAAACACGAGATCAATCTCACTAAAAATCAGAAAAAAAAAACAAAAAAACAAAAAAAAACCAAGGTGATTAAGCAGTTATACATAATGTATTAATAGGGATGCATCTAAAACATAGAAAATGAAGCTTCACTTTCAGTATCTCACAAAAGTGAATACACCCCTCAAATTTCTGCAGATATTTTATTATACCTTTTTATGGGACAACACTAGAAATTAAACTTGGATATAACTTAAAATAGTCAGTGTACAGCTCATATAGGAGTATAGACTTACTGTATTCTGAAAATACTACCCATTATTGTCTAAATAGCTGGCAACAAAAGTGAGAACACCCCACAGTGTGCATGTCCAAATTGTGCTCAAAATGTCAATATTTTGTGTGACTAACATGAATGACAAGCTTAAGACGATGCTAGATTTGTTATTCACCAGAACTGCACAGGTTGCTACTGGAATCCTCCACTCCTCCATGATGACATCACAGAGCTGGTGGATGTTAGACACTTTATGCTCCTCTACCTTCTGCTTGAGGAAGGTTTGGAGACATACTGACAGAAACTGCCATTAGATCCATTTTCCAAAGGAGGGGATCATGCTCTGCATCATATTGTCTTACATCATACATACATACATCATATTTTCATACGTGTAACACAGCTTGCCAGTGTCGGCAGCACTCATGTAGCCCCAGACCAGGATACCACCACCACACTTGATGGTAGGCAAGGGAAAGTTTTCTTGGTACTCTTCACCAGCACACCACCACACATGCTAGGTGCCATCTACAAGTTTTTGAACAAGAGAAAGTATTTCCTTGGTCTCGTCAGACCACAGGACAAGGTTCCAGTAATCCATGTTCTTCGACTGCTTGTCTTCAGCAAACTGCAGGCTTTCTGTGCTTTTGCTTCAGAAGAGGCTTCCTTCTGGGATGATGGCCATGCAGACTGAATTGATGCAGTGTGTGGCATATGGTTTGACCACCAACAAGGTGACCTCCCGCATCTACAACTTCTGCAACAATGCCGGCAGTACTCGCACATCTATTTTTAAGCCAACCTCAGGATATGACGCTGAACATGTGGAATCAACTTTTTTTAGTTGACTCTGGTGAGGCCTGTTCTGAATGGAACCTGTTCTGGAAAACTGCTGTAAGACCTGTGGCTAGGTTTATGGGTGTTATACCCCAATCTCACATAGGAGAATTTTGCCGTGGCTGTTGTGCTTTGCGTGCTTACTTGAGTTTATTCGGCATGTCTTGGGCTTACCCAGGCTTTTTTCGTGATTACGGGGAGGGCATGGCCTAAGTACTGCGAACCCAGGAGAAAATCAAATACGTTTGATTTTCTCATGGTTTGATGACAAGACCTACAATTGTACGCTTTGCCATGGTTTGATGAAGCCTGTCGAGGAGGATGCATAGTCTGTCGAAGAGGATTAGTGTCTTTTCAAGGATATAAATGCCATAGAAATGTATCCAAACAATGGAAATGACAAGTTTCTCCCCTGCATTCATGAGAGACACCGGAGCGATTCCTCCAAGCTGGTGTGCAGGACTGATCAACAGATACCGATTACTACAA
>JAVSBU010340033.1:0-10675 GCA_033118015.1 Loricariichthys derbyi | reverse complement strand
CTTCCACTTGGTCTCTTGGACACATAAAACATCTACTTTCCTTCTCTGCATCATGTCAGCCAGCTCTCTACCTTTACAGTGCATAATAACATAAAACAATCAAAGGAATCTTGAGGAATTAAAGTGTGTAAAGGCCAACGCTGCAAGCTTAAGCTGAATACTGTGATCTTCGATCTATCAGAAAGCACTGCATCAAGAACCACCATTAAACAAAAGCTGATATAACCACACTGATAAAGGATTACTTTAGCAAACTTCTGTCAAGCACTATGTAATTCGATATGGAGTTATATTTACAAATGTCACTAAAAACTTTACTGTGCAAAAAAGAAGCCTCATGTTAACCATATCCAGAAGCGCTGTTGACTTATCTGGGTTCAGGCTTATCTGAGCATCTAGGATGGACCATCACACAGTCAAAATGTCTATTGTGGCCAGATCTTTTTTTTGGAAAAAATGGACGCCATGTGCTCGAGACCAGAGATGAAAAGGACCATCCAGACGGTTATCAGCAACAAGTCCAAATGACAGGATTTTTGACAGGGCAGTTAATGACAGGGCAGCATTAATGTAGAAAAGCACACTGAGATTTTAGAGCAATATAAGCATTCATGATGAGATCTTTCCTGGGACATCCATGCCTATTTCAACAAGACAATGCAAAACAAACCAAATCAGCAATAGTTGGGACTGAAATATGCAAATTCCTTATAGTCTTTCTTTGAGAAACATTGCTTTTAAACCTTTCAATAGTATTTGTAGACATTTCCTTTGCCATCTCCTGCTCTTAAGTCTCAGCCTTTCTTGAATGCTGCTTTTGTACCAACTCATGATCATAATCACCTGTTGACATCACCTGTTTGAAATCACATAATTTTTTATTCATGTTTTACTAGGGTGACCAGATTTTCAAAGCTAAATAAAAAATAGATTTTACCGAAAATGAAAGCAAGACATATCCTCGCCAGTGACTTTTAATAACAGTTTTAATTGAACAAAGTGCAGCAGCAGCAGAGGTAAACTTTGAACATCTAAATAGTAAATACAACATTTAACTGACATCAAGTTGTTTTAAGCTCTTGTGTTAATCTCGACTTTCTTTTCGGCATGTTGAAAGAACGAGTCACTTTAGTCTTTGGCCGTCGATATAATATAATAGAGTGTAAGCTTTCGGGAACACCTATCATCAATGACTTGGGCCAAATTGAGCATTACATCACGGACATGTGATACACTGTTGAGCATTTTATTTGGTCTATTTCCATTGCTATGACAACTTTCTGAATGACATACAAACAGCCCAAAGACAATGAGTCCTGTGTGCTGTAAGCCATTACATTGGTCAAAAATTGGGACAAACGGGACAAAGGTTGGGTAAAATCAGGACAATATAATGGGTTTCTAAATATCCACAAGGACTTGGGACAAAGGGCTCAAAAACGGGACTGTCCCGGGCAAATTGGGACGTCTGGTCACCCTATGTTTTACACAACATAGCAACTTCACTGGAATTGGGATTATATATAAAATGCAGCCTCTACATCTCAACAGATTACTTGAGAATTCTCTGAAGCTATATTCTCTAACATACTTTCTTTTAACGTCTCCATATTAAATTAATAATGGGATTACAGTGGGTCCCGGGCTATATTTGAGTTGGGTAAAATAAAAATGTCATGAGTGAGTGTCCTTAATTATTCATGTACCTTTTTATTGAATACCCTGCAGTACATTTATCTAGAAAATAATGCTTCTAGACATCAGTGGTAAGCAATGATGGTGAACTGTTTTTTCTTGACTTATTGGACCATGTGTGCTGTTTTTGTGTTTCTTCCCATGTGCATGTGTTTGAATAAAAATATTGTTTACAATATACAAAAAGTGCTGTGCCTTGCCTCCACCTTAGTGCTTTGATTGCCACCTTACTGACTGCTGTGCCATATTCTCTCTCATGCTGCTTATAGCTGACTCTTTCCTCATCCTTTGCCAGATCTTCATCCTGATGAAGTGGTGTTGTCTTTTACTCTGGATCCTTGCAGTTTTTCTGCCATTCCTGTATCCTGAGTTTTTTTTCTTTAATTTTGTTTTTACCCTTTAGATTTTTGTTGTTTTTGGTTCTTTATTTTTGGGGGGGACTGCTTATGATAACTAGTTCTCATCATTATTGAACTTCATGTGATAAAATAAACTGTTTAGAATTTTCATTTTAGAGTCTTCAGTTAAGTAACTATTCCTGTCCAACCTGTCAGTAATATCTGAGCACTATGAACTTAACTACCATTAGATATCACTCCACTTGTTATGACCACTCAGGATCAGAGAACCCTACTGGGGAACAGCAGACACAAATCAATGCTGCCTATCAGGTGTCACTGTCACTTACTACTTATATGAGTGCACCTCTTCTGCATTGCTACTGCCATTCTCCTCCAGCTTAGTTCTCTTTTATGCCACCAGAACCTCTGGTGGTTCCTACATCTCCAGTCAATAGAGAAGTAGGAGGCACTTTACTGAACCCTCAGGGGCTTATTTGCATTTAATCTGCCTAGTATGAATTTATGTATTGCCCATTGCCTTCCCTTGATGAACTCGTGGACATGGCCATGTCTGTCGACAAACTCAGGATATGACGTTACCATGAGAGAATAACTAATGTCCCTCTAGGAAAGCTTGGATATGCACATACCCCCAAACCAGGGACTTTTTTTGAACAAGCCCTTTTGAACCAGCCAGATCTCTTGTTGTTAAACCTGAAAAGATGCAGATAGACAACCCATTTGACTCTGGCTGAGAGTCATCTCCATATGATGACTAGGTCATGTTTCTATCATGGATCCAAGAACCATTTTATTGCCCCTGATTGGTCAAAGGGCAACGCTCAGTGCTAGACAGGGTTTTACTGGTACTACTCCCTGATAAACGTCTTCTGTTACCCATACCCTCTTGTTTGGCACTCTCAGATCAGCACATTCACTCTCATTAGTGATTGACTCTGGGACCTCTCTGATGTAGGGAAGAAAATTAATTGCTTCCCAGCTTACATGCCACCCTATTAGTTAGAATGTTTCTGGAAATTTTAACTCTGGGTTTATTGTACCTACCTTCTTCCTGGAGCTCACAGTAAGTGCTCAAATTACCCTCCAGTGGACATTCTTCAACCTTTACCTGTCCATTGCATTACTGGCCTGCCAGCGTCTGATTTTTAAAAAAAAAAAGCTATTTCTTTTAGTCCACTTAATAATGTATGTTCTGCTAAGAAGACTGATATACTGGTGATTGTCTCTGGTTGTGTTACATAGATTACATCTCACTTCTGCAGTTTCCTGGGGACTACATTTTATTGACAGTCCAATGGGCAGACGGAACAGGACTTTGAACACGTTCTGCTGCCTTGGATTTGCCTCGGCATTATTGAACTTGTATGTAATTGTAACATGGCGGAAGAAGGTGCAGACGAGTGCAGATGTAAAAGTAAATAGAACTTTAATAATGACACGCTGCAGCCAAAACACATGGAGCAGAAGGGCAAATCCAGAGTCAGCGTACAATAACAAGCGTAGAGTCAAACCAGAGCAGTAGCATTCGGACAGACAAGGGCAAGGCAAAAATCGAAGTTGAGGAAAACGGGAGCAAGAAGTCAAAACCAGTAATCGTAATATCAATAATGAAATGCTTGGTAGAGGCATGAGAATCAGCACAATACTTCACAAAGAAGCTCAGTTTGTACTGAACTTAAATAACCTGGCTAATCAGTAAACAGGTGAGTGTGATCTGGTCCAATCAGTGTATGAGCTACTTCATAGTTCGCAGAAGTGACCGAGGAAGGGTTGGTCCACGGCCTGACACAGGTGTATGTACATATGTTACACTGAACAAAACCACCAATGTGTGAATTTTTTCACAAATAACATATAGTTACGTTCCAGAGAAAAATCCACGATTGCGTGAATCTGCGATAATGGAACCGCGATTGCAGGGGTTTTACTGTATAATATATGTGTAAGTATGTTTGTATTTTTGTATGTTTGTTTTGCTTCTGTTTCTTTTTCCTTTATTTTCACTCATCTTTCTGTTTATCTTTATTAATAAGCTCAATATCCCTCAATACACCGTTGTATTTTTGTTTTATTCTTTTTTTCTTAGTCCTACAATCCCTCTGTCTTTTGCTCCATCTTTTATTTTACATGCTTCTCCTTTTTAATTCTTTCTCTTTTTTCTTTTTTTATGTTCTTTCTCCACACCTTATTTGTATATAGCTCTATTTATTTTTTTCTTTCCTGTTCTTTGCTGCTGAACATGGGGAAGGTTGGGAGGCTTTTCTCTCTCTCTCAGAACAATCAGAATAATCACACAGCGTTACTGGCCTGCCTTTCCTCGGCTTTTTGTTTTTTTTTTCCCTCTCCTTCAGCTTTTCCTGTCCTTTCTCGGTGCTGAATGGATCGTAATAAAGCCACCCTGGCATGTTTAATCAGTAAACATCTGTTTCCCCACAGTCTGCCATGATCACTGATTCTACACCAGGCCTTTGATAAATAAACCAAAAAAATGTTTTTTTTTTTGGAATAGCAGAAAAGCCCTGGCACAAGCTGGTAATGTTTTTGTGTTTTGTGCTCCAGAATTGCTCTAATGAGAGAGACATGCATTATGGATGTGCTTAGGAGCTGAGCAGGAAAGAAAAAGTGAGATGAGCTTAAAGAAGCTGAACTAAAAAGGAAAAAAAAAGGATGTTCAAAATTAGCGGGTAGCTAATGAGGCAGGGATTCAGCATTCCTGCAGATGGGGGAGGAGGGTGGTGTAAAAAGAATCCAAAAATCTTCTCTAACACTCCGTTTGACTAAAGAATGTTTTCTTTTTCATACATCAGTGAGGCAGTTAGTTCACACTTTATTTATTTTACGCTTTTCTGTTGTGGTCTTTTTATTTAGTTTATTTTCTTTTTTTATTTGTTTGTTTCATTCTTTAGTGTCTTTATGGAATAAATGTTTTTACATAAGCACAACTTACTTTCTTGTTGGTTTGCTTGCTTTATTTATTTCTTACTTTTTGCTTGTTTCTTTCTTTCTCCAATAAGTCCAGTCTGCTTTATGTTTGTTATTTTTAAAAGCTTATAATTTCTCTTTTTTGTATTTTTCTTATTTCCTTTATTATTTATTGGACATTTTTTTAACATTTATATTTATAATGCCTTGCAAAAGTTGCTATTGTCACATTTTTATTGTTTATTTTTTCTTATTTATTATTTCTTATTGCTTTTCTTTTATCTGCATTTTTTAAAATTAGTCCACTGTTTGATTTGTTTCATCTTAATTTCCTTTCTATCTTCTTTTCTTTTATTTGTTTCTTTATTTTTCAATCCCTTGTTTTTCCTTGCTTTTTTGTTAATGCATTTCTTTCTTTCTTTCTTTCCTTTTTTTTATCTACAGTACCATAATGGCTAATGTTTGCTAAGCACTGATTGCTAAAATCTTTACCCTTCATTAGAATTGTTTTTTCCTCTGCTCTGCTTTAAAATTCTGCTGTTTTTATTTTCAATCCTCTTAGAAGGTACGAATCATAAATTCGAAATTTATTTATTTCTTATTTATTTGTTTCTTTGTTTTTTTTTTATCTTCTTTGTTCTTTACTAACTTATTTTTCTATCCCTTCCCTTAAATTGTTTCTTGAGTTCTTAAATAAAGTCTGTACATCACTTTTAATCTTGCTATGTTTTTTTTTTCTTATTTCTTAAATTCCTCAGATTCATGTCAGTTCAGTTTTGAAATTCTCTTTTTTTCTTTTCCACAGATTCTTTTATCCTCTCAGTGTCACTGTCTGAATTTGTGTTTGTAGTTTCTATTTTTTTATTTTATTTATTTTTTTTTTGGCTTGGGGGGGCTCAGGTAGATGGGATGCTGGGAAACGTTCTGTTGAAATGTTCGTTGGCAGAGTGATGCCATCTGTACCAGCCTGCGGGGCGGCACCACCACCAGGGTCTACACACACACACACACACACACACACACACACACACACACACACACACACACACACAGACACACAGACAGACAGAGAGAGAGAAATCTAAAAACAAAAACATTTATGGATTTTATTGATCAACATACATATAAAAGGCTTAAAAGTTTTTGGCCATTTTTGGTCTTTCTGTATTTGTTTATTTATTTTTTTCTTCCATCTTTTAATAATCTTTTCACTTTCTTAATATATTTCCTTTTTGCTTTGTTTAGTTTCTTTTTTTAAATTTGCAAGTAAGGATTTGTCTCTTCTTATAAGTTCACTATAAAAGTTGATATTCATTTTAATTATTCATTCTTTCCTGCTTTCCATCATTTATTTCTTTGCTTACTTTAAATTATTAAAAATAAATAAAAATAAATATTCTAATTTATTATATAATAATTTATTTTTCTTTTGTTCTTTCCTCTTTCTTTTATTTCTTTTCTTACTTTACTTAAATCTTTATTCTAGTTTTTATTTTTATTTTTTCCTTCTTTGTTTTGGTTGTTTCCTTCATTCTTTTATTTCTTTTTTTACTTCATATATTTATTCCAATTATTTTTCTTTCATTCTTTCCTGCTTTAGACTGACTGATAAACACTTATTAATGAAGATTTGGGTTTTGTTTTTTTTTTGTTTTGTTTTTTTGGTGTGTATTTTTTGTATCTTAATGCTGGATTTAACTCGTTAAACAGACACACAATCTTTAAATCCTCTGCTAAAAGGAAGAATTGTTGCTCTGTTTCTCCTCCTTCTCTTCTTTCTACATCCTCAGTCCTGCTCTCTCAGTTTCTCCTCCACTTCCTGTCACCAAACTCCTTTCATGCCCCCCCCCCCCCGACCCCTTTCCTTTTGCCCCATATGTTGCTCTGCTCTGTGTCCACAGTTTGTCCAAGCTATGACTTTACCCCAGCTCTAATGGACAGGCTAATCAGGTTGGACACTGATGGACCCAGCGTCCAGGCATCTGGAGTCTATTAGCTTTTACTGGATTTAAGAAACTGTGAAATTTAGTAAAGAAAAGCACACACATAAATATGATGATCGCTCTTTAGATGGTATAAAAATAGCCTTTTTGGAAAGTTTTGGATTTGGAATTCTGTTCCAATATTTTTGAAGTGATGTAATCGCAGAAATGCAGATAATAAATGGTTTTCAAATGATGTTGAACAAACCTAAGATGTTCCTTTTTAAAGCACATTTTTTAAATAAAGCAAACTAAAACACGAATGTAGACAGAAAGTTTTTATGTTATGTAAAAATAACAATAATGTAGATGTAAAATCTTTTAAAGTGATGTAAAAACATTAATGTGGACAGAAAGGGCTTTTTGTTTTATTAGGAAAAATAAAACATTACGACAAACAGAAAAAAGGTGACATAAAAACGGTCGTAGGCAGTGAACATTTTTAAAGCAATGCAAAAACAAGAAGGTGGACTGAAATCTTTCCTTTCATAAGGAAAATGTATGTATTCATGCAAATGAAAAAATGTAACTATTTTTAAGTAATGTAAAGAAAACAGTAATGTGGAAATCTTTTTAAAGCCATGTAAAAACACCAATATGGATATAAAGGTTTTTTATAAGGAAAATACAATGATAATTTTTAAAGTATTGAAAAAAACAATAATGTGGACAGAAAGCTTTTTAAAGCAATGTAAAATCATTAGTGGACAGAACACTAATGTGGGAATTAATCTTTTTTAAAGCAAACACAAAAAAGTTAAAACACAAATATAAACACAAAGCTTTTTATAAGAAAAAGCAAAAAGGCAAAATAATTTTTAAGTAATGTGAAAAAAGTAATGTGGACAGAAATCTTTTTAAAATGCAACATAAATACACAAACATGGACAGGACACATAAAAACATTAAGGTAGACAAAAAACTTTTTTTAAAATAGTAATGTAAAAAACATTAAGTTTTTTTTACATTGCTTTAAAAATCTATGCAGACACAAAGGTTTTTTTTATATGGAAATGTAAAAACACAGACAGACAGGTTTTCTTAATCAATGTAAAAAACATTTTTAAAGCTTTTTAAAACACATTTTAAAAACACAAAAGTGGACAGAAAACTTTATCATAAATCAATGTGAAACTATTACACAAAATGTTTTATAAGTAACATAAAACAAACAGTAATGTGGAAAGAAAACTTTTTGTAAAATGTAAAAAAAAACCTAAAATAAAGATTTTTTTTTTTTTTGGGGGGGGGGGGGATGTCTGAGGGAGGGGAGGCGGATCATTCCTCGTTGATGGCCTGGAATTCATTGTAGCACATGCTGGAGCTGCCAGTTTTGCATGTTCTCCCCTACCTGAATTGGATTTAGCAGGTATTAAATTGAGTAAATAAATTAGCTTTTTATGCAGTAATACAAAAACCAGAAACAAGGATGAACAATTTTTTAAAACAAAATAAAAAATGTGGATTGAAAACATTATGTCAAGTGCTTCAAAAACATTAAAGTGTACAGAAAACCTTTTGGACACAAGGATAAATGAAATGTGTATGGTCATTAAAAAAATCTTTTAATTACCAGTGTAGTAAAACAAAAAAGGATGCAAAATATTTTGGAACTCAAAGTAAAGATGTGGAATAAATATAAGAAAACTTTTTTGAAATGACGTCACTAAATAAATGTTTTAAAAAAACATCTAAATGAATGAAAACCTCTTGATAAACATGCCAAAACACCAAAGTAAAAGGTTTGGGTCCTTTTTTTGTTTTTTTTTTATCAAGTGGATGAAAAACCGTTTAGAAAAACAAAAGATGTGGACCAGTTATATCCAATTTGCAAAAAAAAGAAAAAAACGTTTTTGAAATTATGTGAAAACAAAAGTCAACCAAAGACTAAAAAGGAAAGATTGAAGTATGCATGGAATCTTTTTGAAAACAATAAAAAACGAGTGTGAACTGAAAACATTTATAAAAATGTTTATTTGTGACCTCAATTGAAGTTACAAACATTTAATTTAACCTTCCTGATGAAATCATCCATGCATTTAATCATTTATTTGGATTTATTTGGCAGGTGAATTGGATTTAAATGTGATTTTATTCTATTTTTGTTTATTTTATGTTTGTGGGGAAAGCTTTCTCATCGCGCCTTGGATTTGAGGAGCCTGAAGAAGAGAACAGGCTCTGGGGTTCTGGAAATCTAACATCTGGTAATGTGGATGGAAGATGGATGAAGGCTGAGGGAAGGCTGGATGAAGAACGAGCGGATCCTCTGCGAACAGATTGTTGGCTGCGTCCCACGTCCGTATCATTTGTGACACGGTTGAGATGCCAACGTAATTATGGTCGCTTCCTCTTCTGGCACGGGGGAATATCAAAACGGAGACGTGAAAATAAGTGGCACGGCACAAGTCGTGACCCAAATGGTGCATGGTCAAGTAGTCAAATCCACCCTGTTTGCCAATGGGCCATGAAGAGAAGCAAATGAGGCTCCCAGCTCCATTCGGACAGGGCCAAAAACGAGCTGGATAGCCGCAGGGAAGTGGCTGGTTTGCATGCCATCCAAAACACACACACACTGGAAGTGGCAGCTGCGCCGTATGAGACTGGGCTGGACCGCTGCGAGGCCCAAACCCAGCCGTATGGGTGTGGAGACGGGCGCTTTGAAGATCTGATCCTTTTAACCACGTTAGACACAGTGTGCATTCACTCACTCGGTTTTGTTATGATGTCCTGGCACCAAGTCTCTGTCTTTCTCTCTCACTCTCATCCCATCTCGTGATTTCAGGCAGAAACAGGACACCAGTTCAGAGGCTCACGCTGAGATACAAATATCTATATTTCATATATTTATATATATTTAATAACCCGTACCAAGACACAGGACAAAAAATCTGCAGAGAGACAAAGATTCTGCTGTAAATTCTTCCATAATAATGCATTATAACAGTGCTAACATTAAAACCACCTGCTTCATATTGTTTCAGACTACACAGGCTTTAAACCCAGGATTTATAGAAAAAGTCATCAAATTATAGATCGGTGCTTTTACCACTGCACTGCTTAATTAAAAATACTTAGGCCAAACTTTTAGAAATGCATACGAGGGCGAGTCTGGCTGTAGTATTTATTTTAATTGACTTTCAGAAAAGACAAACCCATCATTTTTTTTGACAAATCTCCCTGCTTTCCCACTCGCTCCATCTGTTAACGAGCATTCGTATTCCCTCATTACAAAATGTTTTAGGCTCAGCTGTGAGTCGGATGCACCGCCGTCTTCACCTCTTCATCAGACACAAATCTTCAGGACTTTAGGGAGGACGTCTCATCTCAGAAACGAAGTTTCTGTCTGCAGTGTGCGGATGGGCAACAACACAACACCTTCATGGCTGACATGACTTCACTCTTCCTTGAACTTCTTTATCCATTCGTACACAGTATTTCTATACTGTGCACAAAGTCTTTAATAAATATTGGCACCGACATCCTCAGATCATGAGAAGCGTATCGCTGCACTTCTTTTTGTGTAAATCACAAATGGGACAGACTTCGTTCATCACTGAAATATAAATGACTGTCGGGGGGACATGGAACATTCTCAAGTGTCTGATATATAAAAACAATGCTAAGCTAAAAAAATAATGGGAACACTAAAATAACACATCCTAGATCTGAATGAATGAAATATTCTCATTGATTACTTTGTTCTGTACAAAGTTG
>JAVSBU010340022.1:0-10675 GCA_033118015.1 Loricariichthys derbyi | reverse complement strand
GAAGGGCATCCGACATAAAACACTTTGCCAAAACTAACATGCGAGTTCATCTAACCAACATCACCGTTAGTCGAAGAGAGGATGTGGAGGTGGTTGGTGTGGGGACATCACCGGCCAGGCACTGGCTCCCCTGCAACCCAGACTGGGACAAGCAAATAAGAAAGCGCATGATTATCAGAGAAGCAGAAAAGGAATCTAAATATGACATATTTCTGCACATTCCGTGTGTGCCCGGCAACACAGGGTGCAAAGCAGGAACAAATCTAGACAGGGCACCAATCCATCACAGGGCACATCCACTCACATACTCATACCTTTGGAAACACTAATTAACCTAACATGCCTTTGGAATGTGGGAGGAGTACCTTGGAAAAGGAGCACCCTGAGAAAACTCATGCTGACACGGGGAGAACATACAAAGCCACATAGGTGGCGCCTAGGGTGGGATCGAACCTGGGATCTCAGAGCTGTGCGGCTAAGAGCTGTACCACCGTGCCGCCCACATGTAAGATTCTACGAGGTTAAACGCTTAAATACTCACAGGACAGCGACGTCACCAGCTCTCAGCCAATCACCGCTTTTACGCGCCTTGGTATTTGGCCTTTGATCTCTCCGCCCCTCTCCACACTAAACATGGAGGTGGATTTCGGGGACACGGAGCTGTTCGAGCAGTTCGGAGATGAGGCTGCTGTTCAGAAGCACATCAGGTTCACACATGAAGACGAAGATCCGGATCATGTTCGAGAGCTGCGCGATAGATTAGAGGAGAGCGAGGAAACCATCAGTCGCCTGAAAACGGAGAATATCTTTTATATGTGATAGCGGCTAAGCTAATTAGCATGTAGCCTTAAGCTTTCAGTCTCGGTTCATTCATTAAATGGCGCTTATTAATCTGACTTGAGGTGTTTAGGTTCCACTTATAGTTAATGTTCGTGTTATGGCTGGCTTTAGGAGTCGTAATTTTTATGTTTTTAAGTGTTATACCTTTGAACACCATACAGCTTTTAGCTTCGGTTACTTAGCTAGCATACTGTTAGCTTCATGGTGATTTGTTTTGGTTTTGGTTTGGTAGCAACAGAAATATGAAACGGCTGCTGCTTTAAATGTTTAAACTTATTCTATTCTAAAGCACTGCAGCTTTGGGTTCACTGAAGAGACCAGGAGGACCTTTATTTGGCCAGGCAGTGTATTTGCATTCAAAAGGGAGTCCTGTAAGTCAGGTATCCTGTTCAGGGTTGTAGGAGAGCTGGTGTTTATCTGGCGATACAGGTTACAAGGATGGAACAACCCATACAGAGATGTGGAGAACATGCAAACTCCACACAGTTGGAGCCTGGGGTCAGGATCAAACTAGGGATCTCAGTGCTTTTAAAGTTATTTTACTTTAGAAGTCAAGCAGGTGACAAAAGGGTTGAGGGGAAGTAGTGAAACTTTATTGCTGTGCCATCATCATTGCTTCTTAACCACCAACCCACATGAGGAACTGAAGAGGAAGTTAAATTTCTTTAGGCGCCCCGTGTGAGTAACGTTTATTTGCTAACCATTTGCTCTCTGTGGTGATCACATGACTGGATCTTCTTTTATCCGCTCTGTTATAGGGGTATCAATGTTGTCAACTCGAAAATCGACGGTCCTCTCTTCCAGATCCTTTTCGGAAACAACGTCGTTTCGAAGTAGGCTCAGATTCAGGCGGAATTTCTTGCTGCGCTTTTGATCTGAAATGCTAAGTTTGCTTTCCGTGTGCAATCAGGGAGAGCCGGCAGGACATGGAAGACTTCATATTCAGCCTCATTCAGAAACACCAGTACCAGCGGAATGAGAAAGAGGCGTCTGCGTTGCACCCTGGTCCTCAGGTATTACGTTAAGTTACGCACGAAGTATAACTCAATATTTAATTGTGCAGCGATGGTGTGAAATGTCTGTCAAAAGCAATATCTTCAGTTTTCAGCAGTGATTAGTTTCTAAAACATGACGTAAGGGAACAGCAAGAATGGCTTGATCTGGAAAAGAGGTAGGGAGTGAAAAGGTCCTGGATCGTATTATATACACAACAGTGCTCTGTCAAAATAGAATCTTTATTAATGAAGGAATGCTTACATTGTCTGTTAATTATCAAGCTGAGCCAGAGAGCAGAGACGAACTCAGATAGTGATCAGAGTTTAGTACCAAGTCCTACAGTGAGCGATGGTCCATCATTTGGCTTTATGTCCTTGTCTTTAAATGTTGACTCGTCTACTTTCACTGATAAGGTTAAATTGAATCCAGTGTTTGCTGGACTGATACCCTAATGCAGTATTTTGATGCCTTGATGCAGAACTCCAGTTTTGTCATGGAGGAGAACAACAAAATGAATTCGACATCCACTGGAAAGCAACTCAAGGATGCTTTTTGTGTGAGTATCGCTTTCACATTCTGCTAAAATTAAACCTTCTAAGATCAAACCTTACACTTTCTTTCTTGTATTTCCTGTTGCAGGTGGTTGGGAGCGTCTTGTACTTCACCACCTTCTGCTTGGATAAACTGGGTCAACCCCTGCTCAACGAAAATCCCCAGCTAACAGATGGTTGGGAGATTCCCAAGTATCCTTAAGATCACTTTAGTGCAAAGTGTTTTCACTTCTCAGGTCGTCCATCTGTACTGTTACTGTTTGTACCTCTCAGATGTTCATGTACGCATTCCTGAATGACCTGTGCAAAAGGTATCAGCAAGTGTTTGCCCAAGTCATCGCTTTAGATGGGCAGGAGGTGCAGATCAAGGAGAAGAGGTAAAGCAAACCGTGTGTATATGATCCATCAGAAATGGTGGTGATTCATTATTCATTGTGGTTCCTTTTTCAGGCCTAAGCCGTGCTGCTTTAACTGTGGTGCCGATGACCATCAACTCCGTGACTGCCCAAAAGTAAGCTTGTTTAAAATGGATCCAATGGTAGATGAATGTTAGATATATAAAAAACTAGACAGTAATACCTTGCCACTTTGTGCTACAGCTATTGTGGCTTCACTCTTTCGCGGGTTTTTATAAGATATTAAATTAATGGGAAAAATAATGGGTTTTCTACTGACTTCAATCTGCGGAAAATATATATATATAATGAATTTTTACATGAAAAAATTCCAAAATGTATAAAAATATATTACACATATTAATTCTAACTAATTATTAGGTATTACAGTGTTATTATTAGGTGTGTTTTATCATTTAAACCAGACCACTGTTGTAAGAGTGGACCTGCTTCTGGGTGTTTAGGTGATTGCGATTAGGCGGTCTTTATTGCCACCTAGCGGCGAGGTGCTGATACACGCCTAATTGAGTTCAGCTGGGGTTTAAAGCCTTAATGTAGTGTATAAATACTTAAATAAATATACAGTTTCTACTTCACGGATTTTCGTTTATTGCGGGTGGTTCTGGACCGTATCTCCCGCGATAAACGAGGTATTACTGTAAAAAGTTAAAAGTAAAAAAAAAAGTTAAAGTAACAAAAGCATGGATGAATATTTAAATGAAGTTTGAAAAATACAAATAGAAAAGTCTGAATAACTGTGATGGTGTGGTGGCTAAGATAGTGGACTGTGGTCCAGAAGGTCCAGGGTTCAAAGTCATTATTGGGTCTTTGAACAACTCTCTTAATCCACAATTGTCATGACTGTAATGAGTGGTTGAGGTACTGGACTGTGGACCTGCAGATCCAGTCCTGTCTCTGACCGCTTGAAACGCTTGGTTGAGAGGTTGGTTAGACAGTTTAATGACAAATTGAGATTAAATTGATGACAATGGATGCATCAGACACTGGGGTATGGACTGGCAACTGGTTTGTTACAGTGCAGTATAGAAAAAAATATATGAAAAGAATAGACAAAAAAGGAAAGGATGCATAGAAAATCGCATCAGCAGTTAGTTAATTGGGTGCATTAATAGTTTGAATACAGGGTTGATGGATGGATATTTGAGAGATACAACATCCATCCTTTTGGTCTTTTTTCTCCAGCCGAAAGATATGGCACGTATCAACGAGAAACGGAAAGAGTTTGCACAGACCAACAATCAGGGTGGGAACCAGAGGTACCATGCAGAGGAGGTGGAGGAGCGCTTCTCCAAGTACAAGCCTGGAATAGTGAGGTCAGTATGTCCCTAACATGCATCACACATCCACCAGGTTCATCAGATTTAAACGGGGCTTACCTATATAACCACCCTCTATACTGCATTGGTGATTCCTCTAGTTATATATAGTTGTATATACTTGCAGTCAGGAGCTGCTGGATGCCCTTGGCGTGGTCTCAAACACTCTGCCTCCATACATCTACCGTATGAGGGAGCTGGGTTACCCACCCGGCTGGTTAAAGGAGGCGGAGATGGAAAACTCAGGCCTGATGCTCTACGACGGTAAAAGTAAGCACTTCTGCCTAAAAGAAGTCTTATTTTTTTAAGTCCCCATCATCGAACGTTGTGAAAATCTTTGGAAAATTCTGTTCCAAGCATCAGGAGATGACGACGAGAACGGGTCTCACCAAAACGTTACCTACGATGTCTCAAAGCTGGTGGATTTCCCAGGGTTCAACGTGTCTCTGCCATCCAACGTTAGGGATGTAGGTGTTTTTGAATTTTAGCAAAATAAATAGTAATATTATCTTTTCTATCCACTGCACAAATGTTTTTCATGTAAACAAGTGTATTCTGTACACATATGAAGTTGCCAAAACAGACTCTAATCGACTCGTAATTGAATTTGTTGTGTTTTTCAGGATTTCAGGTCTTTTGGTTCCGTCCCAATGCAGCCTCAACACTCGAAAGCCACTTTTGCTGCTTTTTTGTCTGCTACATATCCATCGGTAAACTACTCACCCCCGGTTTTTTTCCTCTTTTTGGATTTGTCCTTAAAGTCCCAGTATGTCATACAATCAAATTATATAGGGTAAAAATCGAACACCTCATAGTTAGATCCGTTATATGTCCAGACTGAATAATTCAGTCCGATCTTGGTTGGTATAAGGCATTTAGAAGCAATAACTTGGGGAAACCCCTCGGAGATTCCCAAGTGGTCAGACCGACCACAGTTAGTGTGTTCTTTTTCATCGTCCCCTGATTTATTACGTGACAGGCGCAGAACATTTAAAGTGTAATTGACGATTCAAAAGACATTATTGGTTTTGTTTTATATCAAATAAAACAACTGTGTTTTAGACATGTTCAATAAGTATTTCAAAATAAGCGATAATATGTACGTACCTGTCTGAATTGCTTGCTGTGTCCATCTTGTTTGGAGTCATGTGATCACGTGATGCTATGACGTAGCACTCGCTAATGGGAAACGAACGCATGGTATGTTTATAACCAGATTTTGACAAATAAACGCATAAAATATAGAAACGAATATCGTAAGTCATTAGAAGGTGAGTTTTACTCATATGCGAAATATTTTTATAACATACTGGGACTTTAAGCGTCTGTTTGAATCCAGAACCTTTTTTTTTTTTTGAAACAGCCCGGGTCCAAATGTGCGAAAAGGAGTTACGAGTCTGAGTCGACATCACACCAGAGCAATAAAGAGCGGGCCGGTTCCGATGTGGGTGGAAGCTCGGACATGGACACGGATTCAGGTAAAGGAAGGGTGATCATGTTGTTATGGACAGTTTCTATTTTTTTGCTCCAGCACACTGACAGAGTTTGTAAAGGTTAGATTGAATATCTACATCAGAATTAGAAGCAGAACTGCAAACACCAATAGTGGTCCGTTTCTTAAGCTGTATGTGTTTGTGTGTTCTGTCTCCACAGATCACGACACCCCTAAACGAGCCAGATCGGACAGCTTCCACTTTCAGCCTCCTCTTCCTCCTAACTCGCCTCTCATTAGCACCCCTCCTCCTTTACCTCCGGGAACGCCTCCGGTCACGCCCACTCCTCCTCTTCCTAAAGGCACGCCTCCTCTGACTCCGCCCACAAACATGGGTTCCCCGATTCTACCGAGCAGAGGCAGCGCCGGGGGTGAGGAATCTGAGGACGGACTGACGTTGGAGGAGCTGGAAGAGCAGCAGCGCCTCCTGTGGGCGGCGCTCGATAGAGCTGATAATGGGACCAGCGATTCAGAGGCCGGGGCCACACCTGGCACGGGCTCGCCTCGCGTGCCTCCGTCAGATGAAATGGACGTTTCAAATCAGGGTGACATACCGAGCACCCCCGCTTCTCCTGCTGAAGAGGCCAGCGGCGTTTCCGAAGAGAAGAGCGGCGACAGTCAGAATCACGAAGATGTCGAGTCGAGTGGGGAGCTCATCGTTCTGGATGAGGTGTCCCAGGAAACTGATTCATCAGTCGAACGGTACGGCGGGAGCGCCCTCCCTGATGACGAAAACGAAGCCCCCGTTTTGGAGATGCATCCAGCTGAAGAGGAGGAAGAAGAAGTTGTGATGAAAATAGGGTCGGTGCCCCACCGAAGTAAGTTTGCTGAAGGTATAATTCCTTTTGAGGACACTCCAGAGTTTAAGGAGGTCGCCGAGGCGACGGGGGTTTACCTCAGGATTCGTGACTTGCTAAAAGGGTCGCCTCGAAATCAGGCTAAAATCAAGAAGCAAACACTTTGATCTCCTTTATCGATTACTCATGGACGTCGCTGGCATCCGCTGTATGCTTTTGACCACCAGGAATTTGCCCTGTATGTTTTTGAAATTTTTATACAATCCGCCAATCGTTTTCCAGCTGGAAACTGGTCACAGGTCAGTTTGATTTTATAACAGCCAGCTCTTTTGTAAGCATCAATTTAGAGTAGTTTTATGTATGTACAGTTTTATAAACAGATCCCTTCCATTGGGTCTTCCTTCTCTTCTGGTGGTTCTTCATGCAGGGGGGGTCTCCCCAACGTTTTTTCACCCTGGGAATCTTTTTTTTAAATTTCCCATCAGGACTGGTAGACATCTGGATTTTATTTTAACTCTTAACTTATTTGTGGGGGCACTTCACCGTGCCTATCCTGCTCTGGGTTTTACTTTGAATCTTTAGATGTTGTGGTCCAGATGTGGGGAAGAGGGAGGGAATAAAATATAAATTTTTTTCCTGCTTACTGCAGCTGTTTATTGTCCCTTGACATCAGGCTGAGACATTGTCCACACTGGTGGGTGTTTTGAAAAAAAGTAAGTATAGCGTTCTCAACAAAAGTTTGAGCCCCTGTTTAAATTATGTACAGGCTCCTAGTGTTTGTCTTCAAAAGCTGTTTCTAAAGGCGTCACAGATAGTTAGACCTCACGACGCTAATATTCCGATTTCAGTTTTCTTCCTAGATTCAGATATAGCTTAAGAAATTTCCATTAATATGAACGGTAGATACAAATGTTGGTAAAATGATATATGCTGGACGTCATTCTTATGCTGGTAAGTTCTGCGACAATGTTTAGGTAGGTGGGACCTGTCAAAGGAACGTCCATGTGCAGGCTGAGTTTCCCAGCAGAACGCCGTCAGTGTCTATTCATTAACAGCAGTGGCTATGATGTCATCCAGATGTCCCGTCGTCCTCCTTTCCTCATCAGTGTGCATCATTATGAAGGCCTCAGCACACCACGAGCCACGATCGTCTTACGTTTACACATGTCATATGGGGAAGTGTTCAGTTCCTTTATTCAAAAAATAGTGACATTTAAAAAATGTAAGGTGGGAGACACCGATTCTAGTCTCCCAATGTTTATTTCCATCTTCACATTTAAGCCCAGTTCATTAAATCCCATAGATCAGCGTTGGGTTGCTTATGTTACCGAAACTGCACCGTTTGTCCTCTAATGAATTGCTGAACATGCCAACAGCATCAGTGAGCTCATACAGTGCTTTTCTTAGGAACGAGCCTTTGCCATTCCTCTTTCTTCAAGTCATGAAAACTAGACACAAATGGATACCTTGCCAGATAAAGGGTGAAGGTAGTGGGTCTTGAACTGTCTACTAGAAAGATAAGCAGAAATTCTCAATGATTAAAGCCTGGTATTTGCTGCAGGAGTGTAACGATGATTTTCACTTGTATCTGTTGTAAAAAGACAAAGGACTACACTTTGTAGATTAATTTTTAATCTCTTGCAATTAAAATAAATGACTAGAAACAAGCTTAACCATGTCTTAAATAACCGGGTGAGAATGTTCCATTTAATTTCAAAAGAATAACGATTCACAATAATGTGTCCTTATTACACTTAAGACCAGACCTTTTTTATTGCTTGTTCCTCAGATGTCCCTAGTTAAGAATCTACAGAGGAGGGAGGAAAAAATATAAAAATAAATCTTTATTTTTCAGCACTTTTCAATTTCTCGAGGACTGTGTGTAATCAATACAAGGAAGGAGGAAGAAAAAAAAATTATTTCAAAATAAAATTTATTTAACCTGAACAATTAAGTTGTACATCTACAGAGCAGTCCAGCAAAAATGTCAACAAAAAATTTGCACTAAAACCAAATAACAAAGCTTGGACAATGACCTTGCCTGTTAAAAATCAGATTTACTTTTTGAGAAAACGTTTTCTTTCCTGTATTAAGCATGATGAGTTAAAGTCAGTGTATCAATCTAACTGATTATATCAATGGGCCATATTGACATGGCAAAGTAAATAAACCAGTACCATCAGTTGAAATAACACACAAAAATACAGACCCGATACCAGCTCCATATACTCCAGAACAGGTTGGTTTTTTTACTGTTAATAAGTCAGTAACATCGCTAACATAAACCCAGAAGTGCGCCAATGGTAGCCTGCTACTACATACTAAATACAGGGCTTCTACAGAGTCTTACAAGTTTTAAAAGCATTGAATTCATGACTTCTGATCGATTTGCAAGTGACTAACGTTAACTGATTTTGAAATAAAATACTCGACCGCTAAACAGCACACGTATCGTTCAAAATTGAAGACCCAAATCTTCACCATACAGTTAGAGACAGACAGTTTATGTAAAAAGTCTGGTTAACTGGGTATTAATTAGATGATACAGAGTCGTGACGGGACCATTCTGGCCACAACCACTGCCGAGTCTAACTGACACAGACATGACGACAGCTAGCAATTTTCCAACTTACCTGCTCACTAAATCCGTCTTTTTACCAGTAACAGTCAAGCCTCGACATTCCAGCCACCTCTTAAGCTGAACTACGCTGTGGTCCATGATCGTTTCATGCAGAAATGTCGCTCCTGGAATATTGTTTTCATAGCGAGAGATGAAAGGTTTAATACATGTAATGGTATCCCAAGCCATGAAGTGTTTGTCCTAAACATCCGGGTAACTGGCAATGCGCCTGTGGCGCTAAAAAAACAGGCTCAGGCGTGAGGTCATTCGGACTAAATGCTATTGCGTTGACCCAGCGAGAAAAACTCGCACACAAAATGTACAGAAGAAAATGGCTGGCTCTCCATCAGAGGGTGGAAATAAATAAAAAAATAAATGTACATTTTTTTCCGTATTTCAACCATTGGTGCTGCGGCGGATCCGAGAAATACAAAAAAAAATTTCTTCCTTGAAATATGATCGTCGGCAGATCCGTGAAACAAGCAATAAAAAAAGTCTGGCCTAATGGGCATGGGTGTGACAATTGCGCCCTCTGGTGTTCAGAAAATGCAGTTGCATCAGATGGCATGTGATATATATTCATGATGCATCATTACAACACTAACTGCTGCTTTATTAAGGGATAAGACATTAACCATTGCTCTGTTAGGTGTGTGAAAAGGTTAATAACAAGGGGACTTGTTAGAATGTAGCATTTTAATTCTTTATAAGATAGAAACTATTGTTTTGGAAAAGAAAGGCACTTGCAGTTCAGTACATCTCTCATGTGACTGCACTCTTGGTATCTCAGTTCAACTATCTAAAAATAGGTGTGACGAGACCTTGGAGCCTCTGTTACCAAAACAAACACTTCTTTCAGTTACACTGTCAATAACAGACTCAGGATAAATTAAGGTTTAACGTGGCTTGATTCTGTATTTTGTTTAATCAAGTTCCATGTTGCAGTGGGCGGCCAAGTCTATTCCAAACGTCTTATCTAGATTTTTTTAATCAGAAAAGTGGCTGTCTGGCTGGAATCCCCTGCCACGTCTGTACAGACATCTGCTCAAATACAGCAAAGCACTCCCACAGTACCTGCTTTAATCGTGATGTGGTTTTGTCTTTGGACACCTGCAAATCTGATCAACTAGATGGCTTAAAACTCTGGTCCTATCGCTTATCGAGAGAGCCAAATGGGCTTTCTGGTCCTGCCAGGCTTTAATATACACCAGTACAAAATAAAGATGGTTCTGTCATGTTATGTGTTGCAAATTGGTGGTTCCAAATGATTAGTGTTAAACTTTCATCTCAGACACTTATTCTATCATTATTTTAAGGAAGTTGAAGGAGAGGATGGGCTTCCTGTGGAGCAAGCTCCTGCAATATATTTACAGATGTTCATTTAGCAGATGATTTACAACTGACAGTCTTACAATCCAAGCAGTTATGGGTTACGTGACTTCTGAGCTGGGATCTGAACCCTTGACCCCCTGGTTCACAACCCCTCATCAACTCAAAAACGTGGTCACCTCAGCTGCATCGTTTCTCGTTTGATCAAGTTTGTGAAGATTCTCAGTCGTCCAGGTCATAGTAACAGTGGGTGGTAGAAGAGAGCAACTGGACTTCTTTGTAGATTCTTGAAGACGTTTCACCTCTCATCCGAAAGGC
>JAVSBU010340012.1:0-10675 GCA_033118015.1 Loricariichthys derbyi | reverse complement strand
TATATATATAGTTATTGTTTATGTATATAAATATTATTAAAATATTGTATATTATTATTATTACAAACTACAGTTTTGCAAAATCCTTAACATCAAGCTTATTTTGTAAAAAAAAGGACTGAAACATCAAATGTATTACATTTAATTTCTTGAATAGTGTATTGAAGTTGAAAAACAAAACTAGAATCATTATTGTTGCAATAATTTTCTCTCACTACATTTCCCAGTGCTCATCACTCCTGCCACATGACTCCCTACATCACACGCTGCTAGGTTCCTTATTTAGCAGAGGAGAATATCGCACTGTTTAATAGCTGCATAATCAAAATTCAGAAAATTGTTTCTTCTGAACATGTATGATTTGATTCCCATCATCAAGTAGAAATGATCGTAATTCGGATCAAGTATCGTAAATCGGATCATCGTAAAATGTTGACTACCTGTATATTTCAGTTTGTCAGAGACTCCCGAGTCTCTTCTTGGGTCAGGGGCTGGGTCTGTGGTCATGTGACACAGATCATGAAAAGTAGCAGCAGTGGTAGTATAGAAACAGAAACTTGAAAGTCTGCTTGACATGCTACTTTTCTACTGAAATGAGAAATTTTCTGACTTTCCAACTGGGAATTATATGAAAAATTTGGATTTGGGATGTAAAATATGGACGGTATGTCAATAATTGTCTAGTTTCAATGGATGGGGTATAAAATGCAAAGTGAATGCATTTAAATAAGTTTGTAAAGTCGCTTAATACATCTTCCATATTTGACCAGGGTTAAATCTAATCTTGTCAGAGGTCTTCTTGGAAAAATTTATTTGATTAGTATGCAGATTTGTATGCAGCCGTTTATTATATGCAAAATCTGACAATGCCAAGTCCAGCATCATCTCATTATTCAACTATGACATGTATAGCATACAGACGGGATATCTGGCATGAGGTCTGGCTAGCATGACGTCCTGAAACGAAACATCAAAAACATCTCCTATTTTTGTGGTATTTGTCTGCAGGGTGAAACTGGATCAGATATGGTTTTGGAAAAAGGGAGAAATGAACCCAAGGGACAGCATAATGGCAAAGAAAGTCTTCACATTTCACAGTTCTTCTCATCACCTATCATTTTTGAGCCTCGTGTTAAAGTGCTAACCACGAAAGATGAACCCGTAGTGCCTGAGGAGATAACTGACACTGGTGATGTTTTGTAGACTGCCTGGGGTCCATTTCTTCTTTTGAATGAGAGTGTGTATGAAATATAAAGAAGTATGATTTAGTTGCAGTATCTGTATATGCATATTGTATTCATGAGGAGCACATCAATCAAGGATTATATAACCCTTTGTGATCAGTCACAAACAGGAACAGCAAGTTGTTGTTTTTTTTATCATACACACTTCAAGTATTGTCAGTCCTCCAGAATTTGGAGGCAGCATTTGGAACTCCTAAGAAAGAATTTCCTGTTGAAGGCTTCCTGTTGTGGACAAATTTGAAGCAGATGCACCCTTACCAGAGGGCAGTTAACCCTAAAAGTCACTCTGCTAGTTTCTTACTGCGTGGTCTTGATTGGGTGATAATATAATAAACCATGATAAAAGATTAGACAGCCATTAAATTTAAATTTTGAAAAACTAAAAGGGACCAAGAACTGAACCTTAAGGAATGTCAGCTTAATAGATCTAATAAACTGAAACCTGCTACTGTTTAGTGTTTACCTGCAGTATTGGTGCTGCCATGCTTAAATGAGGTTATCAAGCTCATTTAGGAATAAAGGACCAAAGATTTTTGTGTCGGCATCCCTATAATTTCCTCAATTCAATCCACCAATCCACAGCATCTATGTCAAGGTACCAACTATGACCTGCATACAACTCCAAATGCTTCTCTTTACCTGCAGGCAGGGATCATTTCCATTGTGAGAATGAATTTACGTGGCGGAACCAATGATATATTGGAAAGCACAAATATAAATGATCATTTCATTAATCACGATAAAACGTTATGCAATGATCACTATATGAATACGTTAAAAAGGCAACCAAGAACTGAATCTTTGAGCCCCTATTCCCCATCTGGCTTGACTCCAATTCAAAAGAGCACATAACTGGTTTTATGCCTGGCCTGGACTCCAACATTGTGGAGTTTACATCTTGTAGGTGCCCTGTGTAGAGTTGGTTCTGGTCTTGGTACTCCTGGTAATGGCAGGTAGGACTGTACTTAAATTAAGTCGCAAAGGTGATTTGCAATGATAAGATCATTAGATATGAATGATCACACTTGCCCTCCATTAGATTACAGGCCATGGAAAGATGGGAAAGCCTGTCCAAAATCTCACTGCTTAAATGACAAATCTAATGGTGGCCTAAAATATTTGTAAAGCTCTGCATATCAAAGTAACTTCACAGCTTGTCCATTATTTTTTGCTGCTTCAATTATATGTGGACTCAACCTAATGTTTCTTGCCAGCTCAAACATCTCTACCTCTAAAAATGCCTGCAAATAGATGATTGGCATGTTGCCATGGAAGCCAGGAGCAGATGCGATGGGTTCCTTGAGCAGCAGGAGAAAGAGATGCATGCTGTTTCATTAACCTTTATAGAACCTGGCCTTCATTAAATTCACCAAACTGGGAATGTAAATATCTCGAACAACATTCTGGGAAATTCTGTGAAACAGCCCCCTAGACTGGAAGCAAACTGGATGCCTGGACCTTCATGAATAGGATGGAAATCAGTAGGTTATATAAAAGACATGGCATGGTAAGAACAGCAGTGAGCACTACTTCACTGTGTAGATTTGTGGAACCATTAGAAAACCCATCCTCAATACGGCGATTGAGGCTTGATTGAGGCTAATTCAAATCTTATCTACTGCTGTTGGGCCAATGAGCAAGGACCTTTACTTAATCACAAATTAAAACAACTACGAACAAAGGTGCGAAATGCTGTAAAGGTTCTTTTCTTGCCCAAATCTTGGAACCTATAGTCACTGAATCACCATTAAAACAGCTTTAGACTGTGTTCCTCCACCAACCTTTACAGTTGACCCCATGCGATTTCCAGCTGCTCCCCAATCTGTTTAGCCAAGAATACCCAGTTCATGAAGCTGGTAATGTATAGTTCGTGTTCTGATTTTGTTTCCACAGGCAGTCTGGAACTTGATAGTGAGTACTATTCTATGAAGAATCCTATGAGCTTGTGTGCTTGTTGGTCATTGGGGCAACACTAGCAAGCTAAGAATTAGATTGACTTGTAGTGATGTCCTAACCATGCTAACGGTCGGTGAGCTCTTGTGTCCAATTCATGTTACAGCCAGTCCCCTTGATTTTTTGCACCTGTTAAACAGATCTGGATTAAATAGCCGAACCCGCTAATTAGAAAGTGTGCCTGCATACTTTTCACCAATCCGCAAATAACTTTAACGGCAACCTCCTCTTCCTTTTTAAACATGGATAAAATGGATATTACGTGTTTGGAGAAACCTTAGACTAAACATTCCAGAAACCAAACATTTCTAAAACTGTAATTTTCAGAAAGCGTTCACATTTTGTCCTACTACACTGAAATGTTAGGACTGGTGTTGTAAGGACTGCATTAAACATATGGATACCACTCGGCAGGCTGCACTTTTGGGCCCCTGCACCATCTGTTGGTTCTTTAAAAGTGCACACATGAATTTTACGTATGAACTGTAGTTTGAAAAAAACTGCTAAAGTGCATGAGAAAATCCATTATCTTCATACTATTCCTAGAAATCAAGACCAATGTCCTGTAACATCCCATAAATGGGAACATTATGCAGTTAGGATCATATGAGGAGCACTTTCATCTATGTATTGTAGTTCCTCATTATGGTTGTTGGTGATTTGGTTTCAAAATGGGTTGTAAAGAGTGTGTAAAAGAGTGTGTAAAAGATACCAACAGTATCATTTTATAGTAGGTATCTCTGGTTTCATGATACAGATCAGGCACTGGGCTACTGTGCAAAATGTACCTTTAGGCCAGACGTTTTTTATTTCTTGTTTGGTGGATTTCTGTGATGAAAACCTGAATACGTGGTGGAAAAAAAATAAAAATAAAATTTCACTTTAGAATTTATTTTTTTAAATTTTCAATTAGCGAACATCAGGAGCCAAACCAATGTGCACTATATGGCTAAAACATCGCATCAAATCACACCAGCATCCAAGCAAGACACCGTATCATACATTCAGAACAATATCAAAGAAAAAATACAAATAAATGACCGCTAAAGCTACAACAAATGTGAGAGACGAGTTTACTCACTTTTCTGGTTGCAGATGTGTATAATTTCTGTTAGCATTCATGATGTGGTGGCTTTGGGCATGCTCAGTTGATCTCAGAGTCTCCAATAACACCACAAAATGTCACTAAATTTGTCACTAGTCGCTTTTTAAAAAATAAAGTTGCTAGATGGTCTGAAAAGTCACTAAATATAGCGACAAAGTCACTAAGTTGACCTCTCTCTACCTCTCTCTCTCTCTCTCTCATGACCGCTACTCTCTGATTTTCTTCGTCTGCACATGCATTTGTGATGACAGATTTTGGTACATTCTACGCATGCGTCAGTCGCGATGGCACGAGTTTTAAATTGCCGTTTTCAACTAATATAGGAAAGTGATTTTTCCAAATTTATTTTTTTCGAAAACATGGAAAACTAGCATCGGCGGATCCGCCAAACAAGTAATTTAAAAAGTCTTGCCTTAGATTGGTTGTTTTAGCAATAATACAATGACATCAATGGCTGCATCCAAAAATATCAAACTTGGCTTCATCACTCCATAACCATCTTTTACATTGATATTTATTACAATCTTTGTTAGCATTAACATATTGTAGCCTTTTCAGCCTGTTCCCCTTGGGACGAAGTTCTTTCTTTGGACTGTAGATGGGTCAACTTAGCATCCTGATAAAGCTGCCAGCTGCTGTTACTGCCCAAGTGTAAGGGGCAACATTGTACCAGTGCTAAAACAATGGTATATCTAATCTAATAGTGGGCTGAGACTATTGAAAAGCACTGTATTTCCACTGTAATGAAGAAAAAATGGAAACAAGATGACACAGACGGACAGACAGAATGCTGAAAGGCTGCATTGCTTCTGGGTTTGTTTGCCATCTGTGTTTAGTTCATTTGGGACCATGTAAGGCCCCTTTGTGCTCAGGTCATTGCCCTAATGGGAACAGTGCTGAAGTTTAACACCATCTCGGGTGCCATGTACAACAAATCCGGCAAAGTCCCCCTCGCCATCCAAGAGGAACACCCACGCCTTCCAAATCTGATGGCTCGCCTTTCTCTTTCACATAGACTCCTTACTTTCGGTCAAAAAGATCAAGTCACTCAATCACTTTCCCTCTCCCACATGCACACAAAAGCCTTAGGAATGGTGTCTCTGCCTGCAGGCTGCTCAGATAAAGGAATAGAAGCTCTTTGTACTCCTCTATTAGCAGCAAAGAGGAGGCATTCCTCACATTCTTCAGTGTTAAGCATGCCCTGATCTTTGGCAGTAAGGCAATCGTTACCCACAATGCTCTGGGTGAGAAATGCATTGATAGCAGGGATAAAGACAGCAGTGCCCACTGGGCATAATAAGAGTGGATTGTACTTGGTCCCTATTGTAATTATATATGACTGAGAAAAGACCGATGGCAAACTAGAATGTGAATACACAGTGGGAAACGCTACTGACTGTTTTTAGTTTAAGGGCCGGACACAAATTATGTATTATAGTGTTGTAAGACATTAACAGCATCCCTTGAGAAAGAGAGCCCAAGGGTTTTGGGCTGGATGCCAAGCAGGACCCAAGTCAGCACTGATAAATGCAGCAAGCCAAGGACAAATTTCACTGGAAACATTAATGGCCGTTACAACAGGAGTTCACTATAAAATCTAAAAGCACACATTGTGGCTGCCAGGCTCTTTAAATAGGAGAAAACCCAAACGAGGGGAGACAAACTGCAACCAATCAGCTGGCTGTACTTTTATTGATCGCAACCATGGATGAATGTGTTGCAACAGTAAAGGCCTGATTCTGACCAGGGTGCACAAAAGTGCATGGGAATGCGCACTCTATGGGGGACAGTCACAAGCTTCAGCACTTCAGTGGTCAGAATTGAGTTTAAATCTAAAGATTGTGGGTCATTTTAGTGCCACTGTAGGCTCAAACAAGCTTCTTACGATTCAAACCTATACTGATCATCTCTAAAATAGCTTGAATGCACCCCCAAGGTAATTTAATTAAACTTTGCACTATCATGAAGAAGATTAATAAAAGAGGAACTATCAAGGCATCACCATGCCTGTATCTGTAAAAATAAAACATCAAGAAGAACCTAGAAGCAGAGATGGATCACATCCTCTGGCTAAGAACATTATAAAAACATTAACAATTCTGTTCACGTGGTACAGCTCCAGTCTGTGTGTTCTTTGTAGAAGTTCCATCATACTTGGGTCACAAGATGTATTTTATGATGTCAGTGTCATGAGGCACAATTCCCGTGCTTCGACTACCAGGGGTCAGAATCGGCAAGCTAATCATGCCGAGGTCACTGCGAGAGCACGTAGACGAATGAAGCAGTAATCAGGGCGAGCGAGGTACAACTGTTCGGAAGGCAATATAAGCAAGGCGTTCTACAGGGTTCCTGGTCGCATCCTTGACTGCTTCATGCGTCTTCGATCGTTAGCTTTTCTTACGTTCCTATCTCGCTATTATCGTTGTTTTGCCGTTTCAGGTTTTTTGTTGCGTTTTCGATCCATCGTGCGGGTTTTTCGGTTTCTCGTTTTTGCTCGTGTTCGGTCTCGGTGGACTTTGCTTTCGCGTCAATTTCGGTCTTTTTGTCGACCGTTTTTTTTTTGTTTTGTTAGCATGTGGATGCTTCGTGGTCCCACGCCCTTTTGAGTTTCTGTCGTCCTTTTACAGAGTATTACTTGGTGTTTTGGTTTTCCCGTCCCATCGGTTTCTTAGTTTATTTTTGAGCTCGAGCGTTGACTCGTTACTTTTGTTAATTCGCCTTTTTTGGCCCCGTTTTAGCATTTATTTTTCATTTATTTCCTCTATTCCCTTTTCTCTGGCTCACGCCCATCATATTGATGGCATCTTTGGTGGTTACTCCTCTCATGGTCAGAGGTATCGGTTCTCCTGACCAAAGGGGAAGGCGGAGTAGGTGTCAGGAGGCCCGAGGTAATCGGTAAGGTCGTAGATAGCGTAGAGTCTGGTGGGACCCACCGCCGTCGTCACTACTTGGCGCGCGTACTATATACGCCCCCTACTGTCAGCCCCCTGCGCATAGGTCCTTCTACCAGTATCATGACAGTCAGAGCTCTGCATATTTGTATTAGAACTGATCACAGATAAATAGATCAACAATGTGAACTTTACTTTGTGTTCAGTTCCAACTTTCAAGTAATTAAATAAATACACAAAGAATCAGATCATGCTACAATGGCTTCTCCATGTAAGCCCTTTCATACAGGATTCAGTTTAAACCATTGTGACGCTTCAGCACTTCAGTTGTCATCAAGATGCCTGTATCTGTGAAAATAAAACATCAAGAAGAACCTAGAAGCAGAGATGGATCACATCCTCTGGCTAAAAAGATTACAAAAACATTAACAATTCTGTTCACGTGGTACAGCTCCAGTCTATGAGTTCTTTGTCACAGTTGGGTCATAAGATGTATTTTATGATGTCAGAGGTGGCATATTTGTATTAGAACTGATCACAGATAAATAGGTCCATAATGTAAACTTTCCTTTGTGTTAAGTAATTAAATAAATGCCCAAAGTATCATATCATGCTACAATGGCTTCTCCATGTAAGGCCCTTCATATAGGATTCAGTTCAACCATTCAACCATTGTGTAGTCTTTACTGAATATCCTTCTTCTTCTTTTCACTTTTCATGGTCCTCCACCGTGAGTCATCCTCCTCCATCTCACTCTGTCCTTTTCATCCTCTGTCCTCACACCAACTACTTCCATGTCCTCTGCCATAGATAAGATGCTATCGTAACTTTTGCTTTAATTTCTAATATGTACTTGGTATTTTATGCGGTTATAAGTGGCTAAAACAGAGCTATGAGCTATCATGACCTTTCCCTGAGATATGGCTGACTTTCCTTTAAATATCTGCTGTGACTGAAAACCTTACCCACTCAAGCGTTTGGAAAGATACCAGGGCATTATGGGAAATGTAGTGCCTTTAGTATATTTGCATGGCATGTCCTGTAGTTCCGCTTAGCATTCAAGGATAAAAAACTTTTTACTGTCATGATTTTAGTGGAGCACAGGGCACATTTTACTGAGTAACATACCCCAATTTGTTTGGTTTTATTTTATTTAATGTCACTTTTGGCATAAATGGCTATTTAACTACAGACATGACATTACGTCAAAACACATGGTTAAAATTAAATTAAAAACTAATCACACATACTCAGATCTGGCTGATTTAGCGTAGATAATTAAAGTCTTTGGCCTGTATGATGAAACCAGAGCACTCTGAGTATGAGTAAACCAACATGGACACAGGGAGAACATGCTAACTCCACACAGGTGGAGTCTGAGATCAAGATCAAATCAGGGACACTAGAACTGTGAGGCTGCACCCCCACATATGGTCCAGTAAAGAGGGTCTGATGATATACCTATGGAGAACATCTACTCTGAAGGTGGCCAAAAATCCAGTTTTACAAGAAATCCTGATTGGAACTAGATACTACTTCCTTATTCAGATTGGATTACAGTTAAACTGAACAGCTGAAGGTTAAGAGCCGTTTTGTTGCCTAGAGACTTAATCCCTGAGCCACCACTGGCAGGTTGAGAACACATCCTGTAGAGGGTCACAGGGCATCGCAAGGAATCAGTATCCCACATCAAGAGGCAAATTTAAGCTTCAAATGCACCTACTGGTATTTTTTACAAGGTGAGAAGACATGCAGAAACCTGAGGAAACCCACGATGACATGGACCGACCAAGCTAGAGTCCAGAATGGAGGCTCTAATCTCAGTGACTCTGGGGCCAACCCACCCTAGTTCAACACTATTTGGCCTGAAATAACTTTTGGCCTGAGACGTAACATTATAAACATGGACCTTTAAGATGTTCAGGCTGAATTTTTCCAAAGACAGGACCGTGTAGCATGTAATGCTTTTACCAGGTGTTGTCCGAGTCCTCATATGGGAATGATGGGTCCCTTATGATTTGAATAAGCCATTGTGTTTGAGAATATCTTTACAATCTGCCCACCAGATCCAAAGACAATCTTTAAAATCTGCAGGCAGTAAGCAAGCGTGTAGCATACTTTGGAACTGATCCGAGTTTGGCAGAATCCGCGTTTCTGTCTGAACACATCAACAGATGATATGTGGAGCAACTCAGCCGCTTCCAAGCGTTTCCAATATCTTTGCGGTACAGAATAAGCTGCAGAGCACGAGCTTTAGATTTCCAACCACAATAAAGCATTAAAGAGTGAGAATATGATATGGACTGACCTGGCATTCATTTAAGGTCATAATTCTGGAATGTGGGGTAAGTCACTGGGTTTGTGTTTGTTTTGCATTTCTGGCTTAATGCTCAGTGGAATACTCTAGTATTTATTAACTTGCCTCTAGCAAGAGCATCCATATCTTTAGGTTGATTACCACAGCCAATAATTAATAACACATTTCAGTGTACAAAAAACAAACAAACATCCCTTTAACATACAACCGAAACAGTTTCCATATGCAGAAACTTAATATCCTTCAGATGGCACAGATATCGTATGAACGTATGAGTCGCATGACTGCATATGTAAAGTACAAATATACTGTACCTATTTAAAAAAGCAGTCCATATTCTAAAAAATTGAAGATTTCTAACATTTGCAGATTTCAGTCATATTTGATTGCAAAGTGCATGGATAAATAGACAGAATATTGCAGGCATGTTATGGATGGTATTAACACAGAGTTTGCTTGTCCTAGCCAAAGCTCTCATGGTTTTCTTTTACACACCCAACAAGATGAGATGCTAGAAAAGCTGAAGGAAAAAAAGGACCAGACTTCAAATTATTTATGTAGTTTCAAAAGACTTAATTGTTACTGAATGCATGTCGACTGCCAAAAACGACCGAGAGAATTCCCATAAGGAATCATGTAAATTTGTTAGAAACCCCAAATATTCCACACTGTATAAGGCATTATATTCACAAGTACTATTTATGCACATTCACATATATATAAAGACAATAATTAGGTGAAATAAATTCCAATTTATCTTCGCTCACAATACTAGCCTTGTCAGGACTTATCTCATCTGCATTGAGTATATGTATGAAAAAAAGAGAAAGTTCATAGCTGATTTCAACTGTGTGACCGTTATTATTATGGCTGAAAAGGGTGTTGTTATTCAGCCAAAACAATTTTTTTCTTGTCAAAATGCATCACGAACCAAATTCTACGAGTTGTGTAGCAGTCAAATGCCGAGGTATGACTGTATTTACCCTGTAAAGCTACATTCACACATACACGGTTGCGGCCGAGTTAACCCAGATCTGGCTTACAGAAACTTCCGAATTGTATCCTGGAGTGTTCCTGCAAAACCTGGTTGCTTACGAATTAACCGGTGGTGGGTGTGGCCTAGACCGGGAAAAAAATCCCGGTCGCACAAAAAGTTTCAACATGT